>VDFB02338745.1:0-30592 GCA_007258455.2 Sequoia sempervirens | reverse complement strand
CCACTCCCACACTCTCTCACTCTCTCTCCCATAAGCATAAATACATACATATAGGCATACATACATGACACACCAGCATACATATACATACAAAGATATGAAAAAACTGGCATTTAACTAAAGGAATAAATAATGTGAGCATGTTATTTGTTGTTAGAAATGTTCCATGGAGAAGAAAAAGTGAAAACTAGTAAATAACGCACTCATGTTATAACACGAGCGCGTTATATTTTTCTTTGGGAATCCCCGAGCCTTGGCTTTGCTATTTTCCTTGGAATACCAACCCAAAGGTTTGGAGGGCATTCCCAACCACCAGAGATGTGCTTTTTGAAAATTCTACAATTTTTCACATAATCGAGTTTGTGCTTACCATCAGGATTGCATTTGGTTTAATATCGACGAAATCGAACACATGGGTAATGTTAAGTTCTCTCTTAGCTTTCCAACGATATAATTTTTTTCACTTTCTGACAATGTGAGGGCTTTCATCCATAATTTCTTTTGTTTGTACGTTTGTTTTTTTTCAAAAAGCAGTGTTTGGTTTTTTTCGTTATAAATTAACCATTCATCGAAATTTCAAATAAATTACATTTTTAGAAACTAGACTCCATTCTAAAGATTTTAAAAAATCTATTACTTTTCAAAATTTGTAGGGGGAGCATGACCAAAATTCTGCTTTTCAGGAAGTTCCCACTCAAAAAATTAGTAAAAAATCAAATATTCATTAAAAAATTATTAGAAAAACACTAGTAGAATTTGACAAATAAATGACTACGTGACTAAAAATTTTAATCACGTGACTAAAACTTTTAGTCATGTGACTAACACTAGTAGAATTTGGCAAATAAATGACTAATTTGATCATCATAAGTAACTAATTTGGTCATAAGGTATAATCACAACTAAATAATTGGCCAGACAAATAAAAATGACTAAATAAATGACTATTACTCTATTTTTTTTTCTTTTGAATTTGATCATAATCTATAGAGCTTAAGCACTCCTCATGGGACCCCTACCTAAGCGGGCCATTTGGCCACCTAGGTTGCTTGGTGCACCAAAAATACCTATTGCGTGGAAGGCATTGCCTCTCGGTGTAGTCTTAAGGCCTTCACATATTTTATAAAAAAATTTAACATTTACATTCTTTCACTTTTATTACTCGTTATGTTAATGAATCATTAATGTTTTTAACTATGATTTTCAAAGCCAGTTTGATTTTCTTGTTGTGTTAGCATGTCAAATGTATCAAAGAGCAATTGTGGTCAATTTCACTAATAAAATATGACTTAAACAATCCACACTACAACATAAAAGGGGTGTTTAAGAAATTAATTTACGCCAAAGGCGTATCCTATTTCAATAGGACAAAGCTAAAAAGTGTCGATCAATGGTTATCAACTTGCTTGCCATTAAACAAATCTCAGTTGTTCATCCTTTATCACAATTTTTTCCCCACTTTTTCCGTATTAACTATTGATGTCAAGTTCCATCATTTTGAGTGCATAATCCAAGCATATGATTTTGTTAATAAATGCCATGTTAGTAGCCAACAAGCCTTCACATTGAAATATGATTCTTCATTTTAACGGTTAATCCTCTCCATTTTTACATTTAAGACAAGCCATTTTATCGTTATCGTGAGGTGTTAAAATTTCTTTTATGCTTCAGATATATTTATTTATACCTATACTGTGTATTGTCCTTTTGGCCAGGCAATAAATACAAAATTAAAAGAATAAAATAGTAGTATTAGTTGTAGTAGTGTTTATAGGAATAATTAAAAGTTTTTTTAAAAAGCCCGAAAGCTTGGCCTTGAATAAAATATTGATTACATCCCTGGTTATCGGGGCATCATGTACCAACCATGCTTTTTTAAAATTTGAAATGAGTCAAATTATTTATTTTAAAATCTAAATTAATATTCCTACCAAAGCTAGATATTGATTTTATTTTAAAAATTAACATTTAATTTTTTATATTGATTTTATTTATATCATTTATAATTTTTTAAATTATTATATGAAATGTGGATTATATTTTAATAATAAAAAATATAAATAATTAAATTATATCTATTATTATATGTTATATTTTAAAATAAAACTATTAATTACATAAAATGATTAAAACAGTTTTATATATTACAAAAAATAGATCAAAATTTATCTTAATTGACTTTCCACACTTCTTCTGCATACCCATTGCACACTAAGGTGCAATTGCTAGTAAATATATATTTTATGTTTTGATTGTCTTATATTAAGACAATAAAAAATATGTTTTTTTAAAATAAAGTTTTTATTTCCCTCTCCCAATTCATTTTCCCTCCAACATGCATTTTTCTTTTCCCTCTGGACATGCATTTTCCTTTTACATCGAGCTAAGGATCATTATTGTGGAGGGTGTTAAGGGAAGAATTTTGGTTGCTGTAGATGAAAGTGATAGAGTATTTATGCTTTGAAATGGGTCATGGATAATTTGTAGATGAGTCATGCTGACACTGATTTTGTGTAATATAGAGCACCTTCCTATGGCTTTTGATAGCCTTGGGGCTGGTATGTGAAGGAATTCAAACCCATTCCTTTGATTGTTCTATTATTTTTCATTATATGCAAATTGGTTTCAAGTGGGTGTACATTTTTTTGAGTTTTTCAAAAAAATTAATTGTTTTCACTGCGGGTACAACTTTTATTTTCTTATTCTTTTGAATTGATTTAATTTTCTTTGCAGGTGTATGAGATTCTTGATTAAATTCGGTGTTTGTAATTGTGGATTAGGCTTAGCACTCAAGCCTAGGGTGTTCCTGGGCTTGAAGAAGTATCAAGACAAGATTGATGAGGACATTATGAAAAAGGCAAGTGAAATATGCGGTGGAAGCCAGGTGAGTGAGTTGTTTGGTAGCCATATTCATCAATGATATCCCTATTTGTTAATGGGTATTTCTGATTATTTATGATTTCAAGAGAATTTTTTGTTCCCATGTACTATGGCAAGCAATAGGGTTTTGACTATCTGATTTTGGTTACCATTTCCCTCATACTAATGACTATGAGCTCTCATTAGCTCTTGAAGACTACCCTTTATATCATGCATATAGAAGCTTCTTATTGTGCTCATGCATAGTATTTATGCTTTGAAGTTTAAACTTTTATCTTGCTTATGCTGTCCTCTTTCAAGAGCATACTTTCAAGGTCATGGATCATTGTCCTTAAACTCTATTCCCTTTGCATCATATACTCTGACTATCCTAACAAACTTGGCCAAGGGTTTAACATGCAACCTCTTGCCCACTCTTTACTTTCAATGGACTTCAACTTATCAGCATTAGATCTTTGCATAAGAGGAATTAAGGTCTCTTCAATACCCCATTATAATAGTCCCATGACTGTCCCTTAAAAATGCACTATTAACTATCATGGATCCTTTGCTTTGACTATCCTTAACTCCACATACTTGTCTTCTAATGCTAACACTCTAGTCCTCTATTATAGAATAGACACCCATAAGTATACAGAGTTTAGATTTACAGTTGGAGACTATCCTAGGTTTATGAAACTGTCATATTCTTGAAACTATACTAACATGTACAATATAATGCATGCTCTCAACTATCACATTTGGCATACATGCCTAACAAAACAGTTATGAAACGGATGGTGGGGATTTTTGCAGTGATCGGCGATAAGAGAAATCTATGGGTATCATCATGCTTGGCTATTGTATACCGGGGAGATATCAAGGAAGAACTCAAGAAGTTTGATGAATACATTGTTGAATTCAGAGCTAAGTTGTCATAGCAAATTAGCTTCAAATGTGGCATCTTGTTTTACTGAATTTCTAACAATGTTCATAGCTACATCATGTTTTGGGATTGTATATGCAGAGAGCATGGATTGTCCTCTTTGGTGTTTCAATTCTTCTCTTACCAATGTATATATATGCATCTCCCCATCTTGAAGATCCTTGGACAGCTAGATGACATTACTGAATTAACAGGAACACTTTCAATCTGGTTCATTCCTCAACATTTCTCATTTATTTTCCTCTATCCTACTCAAATATTTTTGTAGACCCAATTAGAAAACATGGTCATTACATGGACCTTTGTAGCCTCTTTGGTGCTCCACGTTTTTTTGAGCTGGCTATCTATTATTAAATTTGAGATGGGACTAATTGGTGTGGTGATTACATTGAATTTGGCATGGTGGATGCCCACAATTGGCCTAATTCTTTATGCCACATGTGGGGGTTGTCCGTTGTCATGGAGAGGTCTGTCCAAAGATGCCTTCTCAAAGTTGTGGCCTTTTGTCAAGCTCTTTGTTGCATCTAGTGTCATGCTATGGTTAGTTGTCAATTCTGTTAAATATAAGATGGGAAATTTATGTGGGTTTCTTGAGTCTGAGTTTAAAAATAATTCAGATGGTGCTAACATGTTTTTGTGAATAGTTTAGAGAATAGGCATTCCAAAATACTGGTCCTCTTGATAGGATATTTTCTTGATTCACTACATGCAATTGATTCTCTTTTTATCTAGTAAAAATGGGTAAAAAGCATTGTTTCTTTAATGTTTATGTATAAGCATTGTTTTTTAGTGGTGCAAACAATATGTTTTTAAAACGTTGATTTTTTTTTTTGTAGCTTGAGCATTAGTGAGTGGGAGATGATGACACCACTTGAGTAGATTGGTTTGGGAAGGCACTGATTGGGTTAAGTGATATGATTCTCCAACAGTTGGTTCATTTGATGGAAACTTTTGCCAAAATTTAGAAGAGACTGGCATGCAATATGGGTAATTTCCTTTTTACCAAGTAATATTTGAGCTGATATTTTTCAAAACAATTGCTAAATCACCTTTTTGAATGCTTCCCATTAAGTGCAAAAATAGACACAAAAAAGTTGCAGGCATCAGAACAACATTAATTATAAACTATATTTCATTTTTTTGCAGGAATCATAACATTTTAAGCATTATTCAATTTTCCAATTATTTGTCTATCTTGATTTCAATGTTTTCAGACCCTTTTTGAATAAGTGTTATTTGCAATGTTGTTAGCACTGATTTTTAGAACTTTGAAATAGTCCCAGTAAAGGAAGGTCATGTTCTGTCATAACATTGGGAGATAATATTTTGAGGGTATTCTTCCTCATTTCTCATAACATTGGTGGAGCTTGAGTTTAGTAGTCTTAAAACTCCAATTGGTAGCAAAGTTTTAATCAAAAAAGAAAATAAGTTTTCATTCTACACCTTATGTTTTTTCTTCCCTGTTTTTAACTTATACTCTCTTATTTAAAGATTTTAGCTAGTCTTTTATGTAGGTTGATTAGTTTTTTATTCTGTTCTTTTACATAAATCAAGATGATTCTATGGTGTAACCAAACATTGCACTTTTTGGGTAAGTGTAGTGAAAGCTGCTTGACATTTACTGTCATGTATATTAGCATGACATAAAAAAACTAATTTAAATGCTGTGTTTTTGTTACTGGTATGAACTTATGCTGAACTATTTTTTGTATCTCTATTGCTCATAAGCTAGAGAGTTTTAATTTGGGATGGTAAGTAATTTGTGATGTTAAGCATGGAAGGGTCACATATTCTTTTCTTGTTTTCCTATTAAATTTTCATATGATATTTGATGTAAACTTCATTGTAATTAGATCAGTTTTTTGTTGGAATTTTTCACACAAACAGTTGTCTCACTTTGTTATGCAACTGTAATTGCTTTTATTTCTTAAGGTAATAATGAACACTGAAAATAATAATATGATCACATTTTTCTCTCACTATGATATTATGATTCTCATGTGTTATTGGGTTTTCAGTTATCATCTGGCAAAGAAAAAAATGAGTTGCGTTGAGGGACCTATAATGGGAATAAAGTTGGAACAATTTATATTTGATACTTTTCCTTATGCTCCTTCAATGGCTCTCTTTGAGGTTAGTTCATGTTGGTCTTTCTTTTTAGAACATAATTTTTTCTCATCTAGTTCAAATACATTAAAAATCGTATGCCATAATGCTCTGTTTACCATTATGTTTTCAAAATGTTGATGACATTGCACTCATTCTTAACAAACATATTCTACGAGAAGAGTTTTCTCCTATTAAAAATGCAAATGGTCAGGCAACTGACACACCTGAGACTGCATGACTTCTAATTCTCCATCTTCATACTCGTTGGGTTATTGCAACTGGTGGCTTTGTTACACATTCAGTTCCTTTATACTCAACTAGTATGGCATTTTTCATGTCAGAAGTTTTTATCAATTCTTTTTTCTACTTCCTATTTCTTAGGTAATGATATATTGAGTGCAAACTAAACATGTATCATAGCTTGTTAATAATGTCAAGAAAGTTTAATGAGAGCTTAGAAGGTATTGAACAATATTGATAATGTGGTTGTATCTTCTGAAACAAAATGGGCTAGATTATGAAGCATCTGTGTACATGCATGGATACATATATTTTTCAAGATGTCCATAACCAAATCATTGATAATTATCCTTCTTAATTGTCAATTTTTGAAAATTTTCACATACCGTCTAAATAAAAGTCTGTGGCATGGTAAAACAGAATAGATTGTCAAATCAAGATATCCTGTTGGGCAATTATCTGAGTTAAGATGATATAAATGAAAGATAATTTCCACTTTTGGTTACAACATATAATAGAGCTATCAGTATCAGAGACAAAGAAACCATAAACAAGGTTCACAAGGAACAAGCATTGTTTCCATCTTGGCCAATGGTCTTTTTTTTTTCACCTAGTAGCTGGAAAGTCAAAATTTCGGAGTCGAAGCCACTTTTCAAGGATAGCATATTTATCCACTTTACTAACATGTAAAGATACAGATTCTGTCATCCCTATGGTGGAGCAGCGAGCTTCTAGGAATTGAGTGTGGTGGCCATGAATACTGTATTTGTTGCTATTGCACTTATTAGATCTTAACCTAGTTCTTGATCTAAGGCTATGGTGTTCCATTTCTCACCTATTGAAGGTTCTTTGCTAATATTGTAAGTTGATTTTAGAAATTACTTAAACGAGCCACAAGTTTTAAGAGGTGCTTCAGCTTAAGGACAACCTTAAAGATTATTTGAATCTACAAAATATTGTCAATTATGCTATAGCAAGGAAATTACATGCATGTGTCATGAAATAATATTAGTTCTTGAATTGCATGATCTTTTAATTTCCATAGATGAAATAATACCTCTACTTTTAGCACGTGCTATCAACTTTTGTACAATCAGAGCATAATGCTAACCAAAGCAACCATTCTTTTACACTTTGTAACATCAACCACCCATTTCTACAATTCTTTAGTATTAGGATGCTGGTAGAAGGTGTGGATGATGCTTTCAACTTGAATGCCAATAAGCTATTGGTAGTTCAATGCCAATTGCTTCTTGTTTGGTTCCTAGAACTAGCCCAGGATGCATTAAAGACTAATCAAAATTGGGCTTCTTTGTCTGTAAGGCGATCCTTGCAAATTTCTTCTTCTAAACTTTCAGGATACTGTCCCTATTTTTCTTATTTTCCACAACTATTGATGGGCTTTGGAAGTTAGATTATGGAAAGGTTAGGACACATTCCAAACCTAGCCCTTTCATCATCTCCTGAGAGCTTGTAGATCAAGCTTGTTTCACATGGAATCTGGCCTAAAGTCAATTTTATTCATGAATCAAAATCTTAAAATTTGAGCTAATCAACTTAAATTTGGTTTGATAGTCCTGTAAAGAAACTCCCTTACAGATGTACAAGGGAGATCATAATTTATTTTGTTTTCTTTCCTTTATTAGCTGTAGGATAAAATGGCTATTATGAAAAACTTGATGCTTTCTAGAACTTTGGACTTTGCAATAATTTGAGATGACACAGAATTAAATATCATGACATCTAGGTCTTATTCTTTTGGCTTTCCTTCCTGTCTTGGGAGAATTATGGTGTGATGTTCTTACTTGTTACTGGTTGATATTTCATATTACCAGGCTTCACTGTCTTCTCTTTGGTGTGCAAGTGTCCAAGGGGAAAGGTTGATGACCACAGTAAAGGGTAGGTTAAATTTTTTCATACCCACCGATCACAATGGCAAACAAACACTAAACTAAATTTGGAATCTTATGATGGTAAAACTAAAAATGCAATATCAAGAGGGACCCAGGTCAGTAAATATTATCTTTAGTTGCATAAAATTGGTGCAAAAATGAAGTTTTTGCTCTAGTTTTCTATCGCAAGGTTTCAAATTAATGCAAGAACTATACAAAAAAAACCATACATGTTTAAGAAAATTTGAATCCAATTGACAAGAAAACCCAATCTTAAAATAGCATTTTCAAGCTTCTGGGCAATGAGAATTACAAGTGATATTGGTTGAACTTCAAAAATTTTAAGACATGCACAGGATCATATTCTGTATTACCACCATATTTAGTTAGTTCTAATAAAATGCATGATGACCTAAAATTCTACTGTTATTTATTATGAACTTAAATGCGAGACATGCCCTTTAAATTACAAGCCTAAGACATTTTCTCTTTGTATTTTACTAGGTCAACTATTATATTCCAATCTTGTTAAGTGTTGCAGATTGTCAGGAAATCAAAGTGGTAATGTTACATCTGCAATTTATAAAAAATCCTTATGAATCATATTGCATTCATAGGTTGGAGGTGTAAATGATCCATAAAGCACACAAATTGGGTCTTCTAACTACTCCATATGCATTCAATGAAGCAGAAGCTTCTACCATGGTAGATGCAGGTGCTGATATAATTGTAACACACATGGGTTTGATAACTTCAGGGTCTATTGGAGCCAAAACAACCCTCTTTTTGGTTGATAATATAAATTGGGTCCAAGCAATAGCTGATGATGCACTGAAAGTAAATCCACATGTAATTATATTGTACCATGGAGGTTAGCTTAGTAAAAGCTTTACAGTCATTACTCACAAATGTTTCAAATGTGTCTATGAACTTGTCACTAAAGATATTTTTTATCATGAAAAGGATCAACAATGGAGGGTAGTCATTTTGAATTTCTACATAAGAATCACCATCAAATGAGGACAAACCTGAGATTATCATAGCAGTTGTACAATAAACAATGGAAGATAGTCCTCTGCTTGCAAGGAAGGACATCCAAGACATTAAATGAAGGGTTTCAATGATGATGGAATAGAGAAGGATGAAAGATAGTCTCTAGCTGGCAATAACAATGAGCAGTGACCATGCAATAAAGGACAATCCATAATACAGTGTTTTGGAAACTGGGAAAGCTTAGTAAGGCCATTTATTGAAGACAATCATTTATTGAAGACAACCACAAATGAATGCAGTCAAAGTCATGAATAAACATCACAAGACAGTCCTAATCAAGGACCAAGTGGACACTCATCATGTTGTTTGTTCAAGGTCATAAAGTTAAAAGTAGTCTTATTAGTAAGTATGGCAGATTACCCCTGCATATTGGTGGCAATAGTAATGTTAGCTCGTTGAAGGATTAAGAGTATGGTAGAACTCATAAAAGAAGGTGAGGATAATGAATGGTGAGAGTCACCTCAAATCTAGAAGGGCACCATAGAATAGGTAGTTCATCAAAATGTGCATTTCAGATAATGTCTCCCCAAGAGAAAATCATCTACAAACACAGGGTCAATAATGTTAAGAAAATTATATGAAACTATTGATGTATTCATATTCATGGCTAGTATGTATATTCATGGCATTGGACTATTTTTTTCCCTTTCAAATCCATATTCATTCAGTCCATTTTGTGCATACCCTGCAATTTTCATGCTCCATGAGACCATGTTTCCTTGAGGTAGTCTGAAAAATAGTTCACATGCTTTGCATATGTGTCCACATTAATCCCAAGCTCCCATTCTGGCATTGCACCTGCAAAAGGTTATTTGCTCGAATGTTCCATGGCCCTTTCAACATATCCATTTAGTGCATATCCTGGAATGCATTCCATGAGATGACATTTCTTTGAAGGATTTTTTCTAACAGTTCACACGCCTTGTCTTTGCATCCATTTTTTTTTCATACATATCTATCCAGACAGTTGCACCTGTAGCATTTGACAGAACATCTCCATCATGCATGCTTTAATGCGTGTCCATATCCTGTTTCAAGGCTTCCATTTTGGATTGGAGTTCCTAGAAGAAGTGATACCAGGTGTGGATTTTATCTCCTTCCATGAGAACTTTTTATAATTTTAAAATGCTTGCTATTTTTTAGATATATTGATTAAGTTTATATAGCTCACATTTTTATGTTCCTTTACTCATTATTGAAGACTTAATTAAAGAATCATTCTGAGTGGTAAGTACTAAGGAATTTTATCCTTGAATGGATTAAATAGATGGCAGATAGCGTCTCCATTTATATAAGATATTAGGGGGAAATCAATCTAATTCCTGCATTGTTTTCTAAGAAAGCTTGGGGTCCAATAGCTTGTTTCTAGCCTTCCATTTGCAGGCCTAGATAATAGCCTTTGTATGAATAATCAGAACTTAGATTAAAGATTATTAAATGTTAGCAGGGGCTTGCAACATTATAAATTGTCCACTAGCATGGATTATATCTTCATCCATTCATAGAAAATTATATGGCCACACTTATATGTCTGATCGCTAGAACCTACATTCCCTAACATAATTTATATATCATGTATTTTACACCGAATAAAAAAATATGTTCTAGTTCACACAATTGTCATGACTTGATGCTTTTTGTATCAAGGAAATTTTATAATGCTTTAGAAAAACAATCTTGTCATTGGAAATATATCTCTATTGATTGAAAACTAAGTTACCAGTTCGGTTTTGGGTTCAGGTTCGGGTTTGAAAACCCGGTTCGTTGATTCGGTAAATTTTTTTTTGGGGGTTGGGTTCGTTTTGGGTTCGGTAATACAAAAACATATAAAAATTAGAAATATATACATATTTTCAGCAGTAATTAAGTTCATAATACACCACCATATTAATAGTCAAATAACATAGCAAAAATACACCACCACTTTATACTCAAATGTCATGATATAGATTCATTTGGCATATTTTATTGCTTCCTCTTCAAACATAGGATTTGAGAAGTATGTATCCAAATTTTGGATCTAAGAACATGTTGTGCATTTGTTTGAGCTGTCAAAAGTAGGTATGCACAACTTTCCTAACCTTATTGTAAGTCCTAGCTGTGGGTTCCTCTCTCTTTCTTGGGTCTGTTTCTTAGCTTCAATTGGCAAAAATTGGTAAGAGACATTGTTTCATGAGATTATTCCTAAGAGATCTATACTCATTTAGGTAGTCCAAATAGCTATCCTACATTCTTCTATCCCTCTGACCATCTAGGTCTTCTGCTCTATCCAAAAGTTAGGCATCAAGGGTCTAGTTACTGATCCTATTATAGTTTTGGTATTATTATTGTTGTTTTTTGCAAAGTTAATTGCATTGTTTTTCATATTTTCAACATTTATGTCAATAACTTGGTCAACTACTGCTGTCCCTGTATAAGTGCATTTAGTTGCTGCTCTATATTAATGTCCTCATGTGAATTTCTTTTATCTTTGTTTGCCATAATTTCTTCTACTTCCAAATCTACAAATGAAAATCCTTCTATATTTTCCAAACATTGAAATTGTGGCCTTTTGAGTTCTATCTGATAGCACTTGTTTATTCTATCACTTGGATCCATATGGAGTGTATTTCTACATCAATTTGTTAGAGACCCAATTGGCTAGTAGGAAAAGTAGCTTAGATACTAGTAAAATATCCCTAACTGATTTTTTTGTATTTTTGACAAATGTTTGACAAAATACTTATGAAGTAAATAAATGCAAGAATTGATTTACTTTGGTCTAACCACAATTCACACAGCTATAAAAATGAAATATTAATGGTATTCAATTGAAATTTATCTCAACCTAGCTACACATGAAGACAACACATCTATTTCATGTGTTAGAGGCAAATATTAGGGTTAGAGGGAATAAAATAGTTTTTAAAAGTCAACAAAAGGTCAAAAATTAATTAAAAATTGCAAAAACATGTTGAAAAAGTCTGCTTGGGCACAAATTCTACCCGGGTTTGAAAAAAATGAACCTTGGCTGAACCCACAGTCAGGGTTTTGAACCCTAGTCAAACCCACAGTCAATTTTTTGAACCCACAGCGAATTTGATCGAACCGTACCCAAATTTCCAACCCGAATTGAACCCGTATCGTACCTGGGCTTCCCAAGGGCGAACCTAATAACTTAGATTGAAATATATATAACATCTCCTACATGTGCATTGTCCTGTACGTCCAGCCCAAATTTGAATATATCACATTCATAGATCTATAGTGATTAAATAAGATTGGCTCTATAATGTTTCAAATTGGAATGGAAACTTTGTGTATCTTAGTTCTCATCCCACTTTTAGAGCAACTATTTCCTTAATAAGATTTGGGAAGTATCCCACCAATCAATTTATTTTTGTCACAATTTATCAAAATTTCACAAATCAACGAACCCCTTTATTTCTTAAATCCTTGGTTGATGGATCTTTGCTTGTCTAACTATCATAGGTATGACTTATGCTACTCTCTCAAAAAAAATCCTAAGTGTTGATTCCTATATTAATAGGAAATCTAACCTCCATATCATAAAATAAAACATAAGGCAACATAATTATAAAATTTTGTTTTTTAGAACATGGTTATAAGGATCAATGAAAGGATTTAGAGATGCAAGGGTCAACTTCGATTGATAAGATTATTTTCAAGTCCTTATTATTGGATTCCACTAATCCATTACCCTTTGTGGAAAAATTAGAAAATGTTTTCAAGTATGAAATAAACTTTAAATAAAATAAGTCAATTTCAATATAATAAATTGTGATTATTATTTTTTATATAAATATTCACTAGTTCATGTTAACAATGGAAATTATCTACTTGTATTTTGTAGAATAAATCTTTGATTTTGATTAGATACATTATAAATTTCTAGAGAGAAAATTTAATTAATTATTATGTATATTGAACTAATTGCATACTTTTGTCTCTTCATAATTAACCCTAGAGTTCTATCAATAGATTGTCACATAGAGGGTGTCAATTTAACCTTATTATATTATATGGTAAGAAAATATTTATGAGTTTACTTTATTGCATAATGATTACAAATTATATATTATTTCTATTTTTTTAATAGATTGAGATGTTTAAGATGTAATATTGTATGCCTTATAAATAGTTCCTATTATGAGTGTTTGTTGAGTTGTGAAATGAGAGCATTACCAAAAAAAAATACATGGAAATCTTGCATCTTATTGATAAAATATTTAGAAGGGTCTGGTGTCAACTTTTTCTTTATTGACTATGTTATTTTATCAAAATAAAATAGAATTTTATCTTGGTATTTTTTAGAACATTCTGGTAATTTCTACCAGCTGTAGGATAGTTTTGTTTTTATTTAATCATTGACTATGTTAACGATTATAAGGGTCAATTTCTAAGGGTCTAGGTCAATTTGTAATTGTTGACTATGTTGACTATGTTAACGATTATAAGGGTCTTGTGTCAACTTTTTCTTTATTGACTATGTTGTTTTATCAAAATAAAATAGAATTTTATCTTGGTATTTGTTAGAATATTCTAGTGATTTCTACCAGTGGTAGGATAGTTTTATTTTTATTTAGAAGGGTCTAGTGTCAACTTTTTTCTTTATTGACTATGTTATTTTATGAAAATAAAATAGAATTTTATCTTGGTATTTGTTAGAATATTCTGGTAATTTCTACTAGCTGTAGGATAGTTTTATTTTTTAATTTTTGGTATCGTACCCGGGCTTCCCAGGGGTGAACTCGGTAACTTAGATTGAAAAATATATATAACATCTCCTACATGTGCGTTGTCCTGTACCTCCAACCCAAGTTTGAATATATCACATTCATAGATGTAGTGATTAAATAAGATTGGCTCTATAATGTTTCAAATTGGAATGGAAACTTTGTGTATCTTAGTTCTCATCCCACTTTTAGAGAAACTATTTCCTTAATAAGATTTGGGAAGTATCCCACCAATCAATTTATTTTTGTCACAATTTATCAAAATTTCACAAATCAACGAACCCCTTTATTTCTTAAATCCTTGGTTGATGGATCTTTGCTTGTCTAACTATCATAGGTATGACTTATGCTACTCTCTCAAAAAAAATCCTAAGTGTTGATTCCTATATTAATAGGAAATCTAACCTCCATATCATAGACTAAAACATAAGGCAACATAATTATAAAATTTTGTTTTAGAACATGGTTATAAGGATCAATGAAAGGATTTATAGATGCAAGGGTCAACTTTGATTGCTAAGATTATTTTCAAGTCCTTATTATTGGATTCCACTAGACCATTACCCTTTGTGGAAAAATTAGAAAATGTTTTCAAGTATAAAATAAACTTTAAATAAAATTAGTCAATTTCAATATAATAAATTGTGATTATTATTTTTTATATAAATATTCACTAGTTCATGTTAACAATGGAAATTATCTACTTGTATTTTGTAGAATAAATCTTTGATTTTGATTAGATAAATTATAAATTTCTCAAGAGAAAATTTAATTAATTATTATGTATATTGAACTAATTGCATACTTTTGTCTCTTCATAATTAACCCTAGAGTTCTATCAATAGATTGTCACATAGAGGGTGTCAATTTAACCTTATTATATTATATGGTAAGAA
This sequence comes from Sequoia sempervirens, assembly GCA_007258455.2. Taxonomy (NCBI): domain Eukaryota; kingdom Viridiplantae; phylum Streptophyta; class Pinopsida; order Cupressales; family Cupressaceae; genus Sequoia; species Sequoia sempervirens. Next base: position 15,861 of record VDFB02338745.1, on the reverse strand, counting down.
AATATTTATGAGTTTACTTAATTGCATAAAGATTACACATTATATATTATTTCTAGTTTTTTAATAGATTGAGATGTTTAAGATGTAATATTGTATGCCTTATAAATAGTTCTTATTATGAGTGTTTGTTGAGTTGTGAAATGAGAGCATCACCAAAAAACAAGTACATGCAAATCTTGCATCTTATCGATAAAATATTTAGAAGGGTCTGGTGTCAACTTTTTCTTTATTGACTATGTTATTTTATCAAAATAAAATAGAATTTAATCTTGGTATTTGTTAGAATATTCTAGTAATTTCTACCAGCTGTAGGATATTTTTTATTATTATTTATAATCGTTGATAAATCATTGGCAACCAAGAAAATATTTTGATATGCTTGAAAATGTGCTAATGTCTTTCCTTTTGTCATTTTATGATGCTCTATCTGTGGAATGTATAGTATGGCTATGCAGACATTTACATTCATATTTGCAAAATGCTTTTCTTAACCTCATTAATCATTTATTTGTTTTGAGGAGGATGCAAATGCTATGAGGTATTACCACTTTGTGCAATCCTTTTAGCTACTAGTTACATGTTGAAATCTACTCTCTCTCTCTCCCTTTGTTCATAAATTATTATTTGATAGGATGTGCTTTCTCCAACATTCTAGTTTGTTTTCTAATCATTGGTAACAAGGAAAACATGTTCTTCTTGAGGAAAGAAGAAATAAATTATAGTAATACTTCTAATATTTGTTTCCTTTTTTGTCATTTGATGAAATGCATTTTCTCACAATTACTGATATGTCTCTTTTTTCTTTGCAACCTAAGCCTCTTCAAAACATGAGTGACCATATTTTCTGAATATGATTAGATGATGTTGGCATAATAGTAGATGGGGAGCTCTTTATGGCTTGCAATCAGTATGCGTATCCAGTATGCAGGTCAATCACTTTCTAATTTCAACTCTGATCTCAATATCACAACTGTAGACTTTTTATTTGAGTTTTTCTATAGCCACTATCTCTAGTCTACACTTTCAACATGATTGTCCACTCTCTGTATTAGGATAAATCTCTAGCAAAGGAAATGAGGAAAGTTGAAAACAATTCTATCAAACCTCCTCAACTTTATAATCACTGTGATATGCTTCTTCTATGTGATGACTAGCCTTATTCAAATTTGTTGTCCTTTGATACTTAAAAATCAACACTTGAGAATCATTGTCTTATTTTATCAACCATATCATGCAACTGTGATGCTTGGCACTGTCAATATGAGGAAACACTACCATGGTCATTTCCATCCTTTTATAAAAGAAACTCAAACTACATCTATACCTCTGACAATCATTTGAACTCATTATCATTCATGACTGATTTTCTTCACAAACTCATTATGACTGTCTTCTTTTGAGTGACCCCAAAACTAGCAGCAAGAGTGCCATGTCTATGAGTGCAACATCATGATCCTCATAAGGATTGTCCATTATCATCCTTTTTCTCATTTCTCGGTATTTGGAACTTGACTCCTTGAGGCTTCACTTTATCTACATGGCCTTATATTGCCATGTTTCTTGAAATCTACCCTTACTCAACCTTTTTCAGAGTCCTTCTTGATAGTATTTCCCTTTAGCTATGCTTCATGCATTGTAAATGATAGCCCACTGATCTTTACTTGGTTTGACTACTTCAAAGTGGACTTCCTTTATAGTCCAAAAACTACCCTCTTATGCCTTGACTATCTTTTATATATTAATATTGTTGTCCTTTCATTTTGATGACTGTCTTAATGTTAATGTGGCAACGAAATTGTAGCCTTTTCTCACTAATTTTCTTGTAAATATCACAGTGAAGTTGCTCTAAAACTATGAGAATTGCTACTCATGAAGACATCTTTATTGCACTTTTTTGGTCTAAAATTTCTGCACCTTTTTGATTAAAATTGCTGCTCCAAAATCTTTCCTTATTGCTGCTCTTTTTTGGACATTAATTTGTTGCTCATATGACAACATATTTCTGCTCATTATGATCTATTTGTTGTTCATGAATGATTTGTATTGCTGCCCATATTGACAATATATTACTCCTTGTATTTCACTGTCATTTCTACTCATTTTGTCTATATTTTTTGCTCATATTAACTATCATTTCTTGTTGCATTCTTTTTTCATCTATTGCTATTGTCATCTCATGAGTTTTGGCATCACAAACAAGGAAAAGGTTTAACATCTTCATTAGTATATGAGCAACATAAAGCTTTGTGTTGCACTCCATAATGACTAGCAATAAAGAGCAATCATGTTCCTATTCTTTTGTAAGTTGTTGAACAACATAAAGGAAAAGTTTTGAAGCTGTATTTTCATTTTAATAATTGTATTTTCATTTTAATAAACATATTCTAAAACCCTCATTGGAATCTTATTTTCAGGTTGCAGTTTGTCAAATTTGAGAGGTGAACATGCACTCTTTACTTTCATCTGACCATGACCAGTGAGATTTCTAGATAGGAAGTTTCCACCCTTTTCATTCAAATCCTTCCAATCTTCTCTCAAGGGTTGTTCGACTGGAATGGGAGGGCAAGACTACTCTGAATCAAACAATATATGCACCACAAATAATATAACTACATTTACTATATATTTTCATGTTTTTTTCCCTTTAATGTTTGTAGCATTTGTATTGTATCTTGGATTTGTCTTCCATGGCTACCAAGAGTGCACTGAAGGATGTATTTCTTGGATCTTTGTTTATACAATTGTATGTTGTTTGTAATTCCTTTGGTTATGCAGCTGCTTGCTATTTGTATATTCTTTTTTTTCATGCAATACAAAAAAAAATTTGAATATCTATGATATTTGAGCTTTATATGAATAAAGTTGTTTGTTGATTGTATATATTTTTTTCATGTTAATCCAATACAAAAAATATATTTGAATATCTATGATATTTGAAGTTTATATGCATAAATTTGTGAGAATTAATTAAATTAGATTTGATTTATAACTTGAATAATTGATTCACTCAAATAAATGACTAAACCATGACTAAATAAATGACTACTATGACTAAAATAAATGAATAAATGACCAAATATATGACTACAATGACTAAATATATGATTACCATGACTAAAATAATGACTAAATATATGATTAAATTAATGACTAAATATATGACTAAATTAATGACTAAATAAATCACTACCATGACTAAATAAATAACCAGTTAACAACAATCAATGACTAAATTAATGACTAAATCAATGACTAAATCAATGACTAGATAAATGACTAAAATAGTTTAGTCATAAATTTGGTCGCGTTATAAATGACCAGCAATAAACTACTAATGGTCACGTGACCAAAATTAGTCATTTATATGCTATTTTTAGTAGTTTATTTAGTCATATATTGTTGTTTTTGTACTAGTGAAATTGTGCACCAACTAGATACTATTAGCTAACTTCTAACTGTAGCGATTTTAAAAATACTAAAAAAAAGGTCACCGTGCTCAGGTCGTACAAGAGTTGCTATGTTATGTTTTTCTGACAAAAAAAAAACCAATTTGTGTACATCCCTTTGTTGAACCCCTTAATATCAACCATTTTCAAAATAAATTAGTAGTTTAAAAAGTAGACTTAGAGCACTTTGATCCTTGTTTTTGTTCCATCTCAAAATTTTGAGTGTAACTATCCTCAATTTCACATCCAAGGTCAACATTTCCTGATTTCAGAAAAAAAGTGGCCACTTAAGCCCCCTTTTTGGGAACCATCTTGGTGCACTTACCCGGTTATTTCATAACTTTATCTTCTTTTGGGGAAAAATTCACATGTCAATTCTCCCCCTGTAAATTTAACTATTGTCCTCAGTAGTGTAAGATGCGTCTGCATCACAACTCAAAGAAACACATGATCAATAGTTGAAGAAATTGATATTGAATATATTATTGTTCATAATGTTTCTACCTATTTTTATTTTTACCTACATCTTTTTCTTCTTTTAATTCATAGTCTCTCTTTTTCAATTTTCATTTTAAATTAACAAGTAATTCCAAGAAAATCCTTTTTCTTTTTTTCTAATGTAAAGAGCTATACATACATACATATTAGGAATTTACAATCAAAGAAACTAATGGCATTTTGTTTATTTTCTCACATATATTTCAACCTTGTCAATTTTTCTCTCATGTAACCAGAATTTTCTTTAATATAGATATTTTAATCACTTACATGTAACTTTAACATTAAATCTATAAAATTATTATCATGTATTGACATAACATATATCTATTGGAATGACATACATATCCCATACTATGTAGTCACTCATCCTTGAACTATATAGTCAATATACTCAAAATATAGTCTAAGATGATAATAATGCATTCCAGACTACATGAGCATCCTCTTTTCCTATATGTCAAGTATAACTGAATGGAAAACAAGTAAAAAAGTTCCCCCTAGAAGAGTTCATATCTTTCAACATATGCACGAAGTTATTGGGTTGACCAAGTCCAATAACAAGGTACAATAGAATGCAACATGGTAATCTTTCTAGGTATCTTAACAATAATAGTAGACTATTATCAAGCATTGAGTATTTTCATAGAGAAACAATAAGTCTAATAATTCCTTCATGTTAACACAAGAGAAAAGATTGGTTTAATTAGAATTTCCCTTCATAAAAAATAATAGGTCCAATCTTTCTTAAATTCCTATACCAAATACAACTAAATGGAGACTAGTACACAATTTCCCTTAAAATATTATTTCACAAGGTAACCCAACAAACTTTTGGGGAGAATTTAGAATCCAATAATGTAAATTATCATGTTTTTATTAATATTAAAGAGTGCCTCTAACACCTAATCTAGTCATAAGATCTTTCAACATATATATCACTTTTTAGAGACTCGTAGGTAATTAGATTCAGGAATTAAAAATGACCAATTCCAACTATATGACATTTTCTAGACTTCTCAAGGCTATAATATGTATATCCATGTGTCTAAGATGTGTAATTCAAGTATAGTTTTATAAATTTGGTTTCATCTAAAGTTTTGAAAAAAATCCATTGACATGAATCTTCAATAACCCCATTGTTTTCTTTTAAGTTTGGCAATATAGGAAATTTAATTAAAAAAAGAAACATGTGAAAGATACATGACCTACTTGCATACCAAAGAAAGGGTTGGAATAGATAGTCTCTCCCCTTGTAAGATTTGATATGTCCCTAAATCTAAGCCTAAGAGCTATTTGGTTCCATATCTTATAATAATGTGGTGTTATTCTCACCAATTCATTCCAAACACAATTTCAAGTTTAAAATGTGAATCTAGGGACCTATGGGTTATGGGCCCATAATGTACTTAAAATAGATATATGTCAAAAATCCTTGTGTAAATAACATATCAAACATACTAAAGCCATTTTCTCAAAATAGGCACATAATTAAATAGAAATTAGTTGACAAGATACTATCTTTATTATGAAAACAACCTCCTTGTGTAAGAGGGTGATATCTAATTCTACAAGGAGTAGGTCAATACTAACTTGGTTTGACAAAACATATTTTAACAAGGCTAGTAAAATAAAGATGTTCTTGATTTTTCTTTTAACAAATTCATCTTTTAATATTATATTTTATAATTCAAGTCTCCTTAATTTAAAGCAAATCTCTACCAAAATCTAAATTCAATGGATTCACCCTTTTTGTTGAATAAGGTCCATGCCACATATTGTTGGTATCATTAGTTTGTTTTGCTTCCAACATCATGTATATGTTTTCTCTCTTTCTTCTAAGATCAATAGTATGTAAATGTTGTTGTCTATCTATCAAAATCTTTGACACATAAAATGAAAACATCAAAAAAAGAGAGGATTTTATAATTTCAAATTATAATCATTTTTCAAGTAAAGTGGATAATGTCTAATAATCTGTGTATGCCATTATTATAAGTGGTTTATTGGTGACCAATGTATTGTTGATGATAAATCTAATCATTTTTTTAACTTGATCCTCTTTCTTTATGAACTACAATGATTAAAATACTAAAAGGATAAATACACAAACTATTACAAATTACGATAGAAAAGAGGTTTGAAATACTAAAGCATAATTGTTTGAATATTTTCAGACCTTCTAAATTGTCTCTCATAATCTCATAGTATTAGTCATCTTCAAGATCAAAGTTTATTAATGCAACCCAATATATCATTATCAAAGCATAACTTGATTGTTTTATGTTGTTAGGGACACATGAAGGAGAAGGAAAGTGTATTGCAATATCACACCAAATTCAATCTAATTATTTCGCAATAAGAAATTCAAAGTTGAATTATTTGTATTTATTTTTTCTTTACTATGCCCACCATCACAAAGTTCCTTGTTGGTATTATCTATCAAATTAATCCGATCTATATAAATCTATGTGAATTTGAGGTAACTATTTCAAATGGTTCTCAGATGAATAGAAAATAATTTATTTATAGGTACCATGTTGTTTAACTAATAGTTGCATATAGTTTGCATGGAGAATCCCTTCATTGGGCACATAGCTCATCAGATCCTGCGTTTTGAATATTATGAGTTAAAAAGCTCACTATTAAAAGTGAGTCTAGTCAGCATGGTAAATTAATGTAAACTTTAAAAAGAACATATTTTCATTTATTTTAGTGAAGAAACAAAGATTTTCTCATAGTTAGTCATATGGATGTTATGAATACATCATAATGACAATAGCAATGTCAAAAGAGCTTCTCAGATAATTCCTAATCTCGTCTTAATGCTCCTGAAACTAAACCAACACCATAATGACATTCACAAATATTAGCAGACACTGGACACCATAATGGTATTTTCATGCGCTAGAGAGTATTTAAATACACAATAAAGAATTTAAAGAGATTGAAATACATCGATCACTCTTAGATTCACCTCCCCTTGTCCCATATCTTAGAGATGGCACATCTATATGTATGTTATAGGAGAGCAAGGAGAGATTTAGGCTTGTGGTCAGACATGTAGTTTTTATGTGAGAAACTTATATATTATTTAAGAGGAAACTTCAAATGCAAAGGGTTGCTTGATGGGGAGGATCGACCATCAATTTTGGCCTATTTGTGGTATGCAGTTGCCTAAAGTAGTGTAGATTGCTTGTTAAAATATTGTATGGAACAATATGCGTGCACTCTAAGCTCTATGCAATACGCTTCAAGGTCTCTTTTGAAACTACACCTTTCACATTTACAAAATTTATGCAGATCTAGAGAATGCCTTTGGATATGTGTGTGATTACAATGATTAACTTCTGTTCATTAGTTTTCTAACTCAATGATTATTCCTTCCTATAGAAGGATACTATGTTTTGTAATGATATTGTGCTAGCATAGATCTTAATTAATCAAACACATTTAGAACTGCTTTTTATAAATATGGCACATGATTTTAATTTTCTTGACATGCAACCGAATGTATCATTGGTCTACAACTTCTTATTTAGTTTAGTTCAGTCCAACATATATAAATAAAGTCAATTCTTCTTATGAGTGTTGAGACTACCTCTATCACTTCTTTAGATTTATGAATAGTAATTTAATAACAAACGTCTAGATGCATTCAATTGTAAGTTAAACAAAGCAATGAACTAACATAATTGTATGGTATCGTTGCAATTTTAATGTTTGGTGATTTTTATTTTTTATTTTATGTCTTACAAAGAATGTTGTTTTGAAATAATTATGTTCACTATAGATAAACTTGACTTATCAATTCAGTTAACACAAAGAAATTAGGAGAAGACAATCTAGATATGTATCAAATGGTTGTCATCAGTCATATCTTGAACACAAGTGTGATCATTATATTTGAATGTCAACTGTTAATCTTGCATGGTTAATTCTGAAATCTAGGTCAACATAGTGTGAAGAAGGTATACATGTTTATAAAGCAACGGATTGTAAATCCCAGTTGCTGCGACAACACCATTCCAAGGAAAATAATTGGTGAAACAATTTGCACACAGGAACCTATAATGAGTGCTATATGAGCCTGGTTTAAGAAACACCTTTGTCCTTAGAAAAATAAACTAACAGGTTATTGCCAATATCACACTTTAAGTTCAAGCACTTTAGAAAGAAAATAAATCTGCCCGTTCAGTACATTCAAGCTGGAAAACAAAGTGTGTTTATTACCAAAAAAATGGGCGGGCAAATTCCTAGAATGTTCATGTACATTTTGGGGAATGAGGAGCTTTAACTTGGTTTGCAAAAGTAAATTAAAGTGGTTCTAACGAATCTTTAGGTTTTGAAGGTTATGGAATTAGTGGAGTCTAAATGACAATTTTAAGCTGAGATTCCAAAATATAACTTAATCTACTAGAACGTTTTCTGTTTTAAGGTATTTTTGAGTTAAAGAATTTTACTCTATTTATAGAGTAAATGTTAATTTTAAAATGATTTCGAGTAAATGTTAATTTTAAAATGATTTCAAGTGAAAATTGATTTATGAATTGAATAATCAAAGGGGAAAAGTTTTTTAACTCTTAAGTGAAAGGTGGATATTTTATGGGAACCCTAAAATTGATTTATCTCCATTAGTTATTCCATTTTTTCTATTTAACTTTTGAGAATAATCAATAACCAAGAATTTCAATTCATGTATAAATTATTATAATTTTTGATTTGACATATATATTTTTGTAAATAATAAATGCAAAAAAAAAAAAATTACTATTAGGATTGATAGGCTTGATACCAATTGTAACTTAACTAATTCCAAAATTTAGAATGCAACAATTAAATGATTTCACAAATTAATTCCCAAAACTTATATGCATATAATTTTAATATAATATTTAATGTTTGATTCAATAGTTTGAAATTAATTGCATATAATAAATTAATCAACAATTCCATTCAATTATGTGAATAAATTATCAATTCATAAACACAAAATGATTTAAAACAACTTTACTGCTCAGATAATCATTAATACTTATCTTTGAAATGTGCAGAAGAAATCCCAATTATTGTTGGAATGGTTCCTAGTTCAGCCTCTTCCGTCTGTGAGTAGTCTGGGAGGAAAGCAAACTTTGCTACTCTACAAGAGTGTTGGTTCCACTAGAACAATGCTCAACACTCATGCCACAAAACCATGCCCTGGCCAGGACCGTCCTAAGTGCACGCACTTGTACCCCAGGTTGGACACCCACTGTAGGAGTGCCCCTTCTCCGTCCTACTCACAGCCTGCTAACCTAAAACCCTATTCTCGCAATGTGCTCCACTTGATTTTCCTCTTGAATATTTTTTCCATGTTTTTTCTCCAAGTCTCACATAAATGCTTTATATAAACTTTAAAGGGTGGTTTTCCAAACCATCACACCCTTTCACGAGATTTCCATTTAATAATTATTTTAATAAATAATTATGTTTCCACCTCCTTAAGAGAGATTTTACACATATGCTTTATTAATATCTCATTTAATCAAAGGATCATAATATCCTTTATTCTCCCTTTAATTTTAAAGGGTTTTTTTCATAAGTTTTTCTTCTTGGGGAAAAAGTCACATAACAATTCTCCCTTTATAAATTAGCTACTGTCCTCAGTAGCACATGTGAAGCATCTACATCACAACTCAACAAAGACATAATCAATAACTGAAGAAACCGATATTGAATATAACTATTCTTCTTAATATTGTATGTATATTTACTTCATCTATATCCTTTTCTTCTCTTAATTCATAGATATCTCCCCTTTTTTAATTGTATTTTAAGTTAAGTAATTACAAGAAAGCATTTTTTTTCCAATGACAAGAGTTGTGCATACATAAATATTAGGAATTTACAATCAAAGAAACTAATGGTAGTCTATGTATTTACTCAATATTTCAACCTTATCAATTTTCTCTCATGTTACCAATTTTCTTTTAATATAGATATTTTAAATCTTATATATGTAACTTCAACATTAAATCTATAAAATTATTAAATCATTTGTTGACATAACATATATCTAGTGAAATGACATACATATCCCATACTATGTAGTCACTCATTCTTGAACTATATAATTGATATACTTAAAATATATTCTAAGATGATAATCATGCATTCCGGACTACATGAGAATCCTCTTTTCCTATATGTCAAGTATAATTGAATGGAAAACAAGTAAAAAGTATCCCTAAAAAGAGTTCATATCTTTCAATATATGCACAAAGTTATTGGGTTGATCAAGTCCAATAATAAGGTACAATAAAATAAAGCACGGTAATCTTTCTAGGTATCTTAACAATGATAGTAAACTATTATCATACATTGAGTACTTTCATAGAAAAACATTAGGTCTAATATTTCCTTCCTTATTTTTGATAAAAGGCTGATAAAGCGAGGGTTCTACAGGGACCCGAAACCGCGAAGTAACATTACAGGAAGAGACCAAAACAGAGGTCTGAAAAATAGAAAAACTGCCAGAAAGATAAAAACCAGCATTAGTAGGCATCAACAAAAAGCCTTAAAGAAACCAGAAAAAGGCCAGCAAACAGAAAAAGTTGGGCCCAGCCATAGCTAATTCATAGAATTCAGGAGCTCATCTGCAACCTCTTCCAAGTCCGCCATTTCCTGAACCCCCTCCATAAAAATTTGAGTCATGTTTGGGGTGGTCAGGGCTTTCCTTTTCGTGCTTGATCTGGTATGTTTAGAGATTCCAAATTCCTCATCCTGGTCTTTCTCCTGATCAAGATCGACAATCAAAGCTCTATTCTAGGTTTTCTCCAGTCTTTCGGACATTGCCCTGATGATAACAAAGTTATGTCTAGCAATTCTACAGTTTTGCTTGGCAATTTTTTTCATAGTACCTTTGATTTTTTCAATATCATTTTTGAAAGTGTTGTCCTTCACGTTGTAATTCTTCTCCACTTCGAGCTGAATAAACCCTACAACTTTGGCTTCAATTTCCCCCAGCTTGCTATGAAGAGACAATTTTTTTGTTTTCAACTCACTTATTTCATGAAAAACCCATTTGGCAGAATTCAACTAGTCCTGAGAGCAGCTCTTGGCATTACCAACAAAGTCAAAAGGGGCTCACATTCAGAATTGACCCCAAAAAATGCTAACTCTGCACCTCTCGGGGGGGTAAAGTTCTCCTATTGGATATTCTAGGGAACGTGGGGGTCCTCAATATTAACCCCAGCTGCCTTAGCAGAAACAATAGGGGAGTCGTCAGGGTAGGAAACAAGTTTATTAACCAGAGATCTAGAGCATGCCAAAATGGCATTAGGGTTAGTGCGGCCAGAGGCAAAAACAGAGCAGGCACCAGAAGGTTGAGGGGAGCAGCCAGAGGCAAAAGGGGGGGCAGAGGAGGTGAAGAGCTCTTGACACAGTCGGGGGAAGCTTTGGTATCAGAAATGCTAGGCTTAGTATCATCTTCATCAAGCTCCAAAGGGGCTATAGGGTTTGGGAGGGCAGGCATATTCTGAAAGTGCTCATAAATGAGCCTTAAAAGACCCGTGTGAAGAATCGGGTATCTTTTAGGGCTTCTACTGTGATCAAAAAAGTTATTTCTCAAGGAACAGAACAAGAAGAAGGGGATAGAGACATGCACCTTATGCCAGAAGTGATTAAGCAGCACGAAGTGGTATCCATAAACCCTAGTGAAGCGGTCATCGAGAGTGATGTACTCCATGATAACCTTTAACACTTTTCTCCATAATTCTTTTATAGTGTCCACTTCATAGTAACTATTCATCATCTTGACAAGTTTTTGCTTCTCCGTTTCAGATTTGGGGAACCTCAACACAGCTTCGTCGGAGAATTTCCTGTCTTTGAAGAATTTATGCTCTTCCATTGGAATGTCGGTCACCTCCGCAATCAAAGCTTCATCAATCTGAACTTTCCTGCCAAAGAGGAGAACCTCCCCATTATTCCAATTCTTCTCAAAGAAATCTGTAATCTCCTCCTTAGGGCCATGGAGTTTCTCAATGAACGAAAGTAAGCCACCCCTTCTTATTTTACTCCAAGCTTTGGCATTCTTGGTGTGTGACTCAAAGCTAGTAGGTTCAACCCTCTTCCGTTCCCCGCCCATTTTTGAGATATTAGTTCAAATACAGTTACAGACAGAAAACCTATTCTAGAAAGTTCCTTTGCTTCGCAGGACCCACAAAGTGTGCCAAAGTAAATAATTTATCAGCCGGATCCTCTCGGCCCCATTATATCTTCTAATCTTGCTATCTATGACTCGTACCTTCCTCATTATTACAAGACGCCGCCTTTTTTCCGTTCACCGCATCGAGCTCTAATAAAGCTTGGACATCAAAGTGGAGGTCAGTCTTTTTATGCCATGTGAGGATTTTATCACTCTTAACTCCCTCATTGGAAAAAAAGTCTACAACCGCGTTCACCTCACAGTAAGCATGAGTTATTCTTATTCTGTCGAACTTACTAAGTAAGGCCTTGGTGTCATCAATCCAATTTTTTATCGACCAAGCTGGCTGGGACCTACCACAAAGGCTATCAATTATATTTTTTGATTCACCTTCGAGCCATAGATTTTTGCAATTAATTCTCGCAGCCATGTTGATTATGTAATAAGCCCCCGCCGCTTCCGCCACGTGATTGGTTTGGACCCCCAGAGGAGTGGCAACCGCTCCCATAAAGTTACCTGCCGAATCCTTTAAGACCCCACCACACCCAGCCTTTCCTGGGTTTCCTTTGGCCGCACCATCGAAGTTAGCTTTGGCCCATCCTTCCATAGGAAAACGCCAGCAAACACCGTCCCTGGATTTTTTGGTAGAATTAGGGGCCTTGGAAATATCCCATTTAATTCTCCATTCCCTGGCAATCAGGCTATCAAAAAAATAATTCCTTCATGTTAACACAAGAGAAAAGATTTGTTTAATTAGAATTTCCCTTCATAAAAATAATAGGTCCAATCTTTCTTAAATTCCTACACCAAATACAATTAAATGGAAACTAGTACACAATTGCCCTTAAAATATTATTTCACAAGGTAACCCAACAAACTTTGGGGAAAATTTAGAATCCAATAATATAAATTATCATGGTTTTATGAATATTAAAGAGTGCCTATAACACCTAATCTAGTCATAAGATCTTTCAACATATATATCACTTTTTAGAGACTCATAGGTAATTAGATTCAGAAATTAAAAATGACCAATTCCAACTATGTGACATTTTCTAGACTTCTCAAGGCTATAATATGTATATCCATGTGTCTAAGATGTGTAATTCAAGTATAGTTTTCTAAATTTGGTTTCATCTAAAGTTTTGAAAAAAAAACATTGACATGAATCTTCAATAACCCTATTGTTTTCTTTTAAGTTTCGCAATATAGGAAATTTAATTAAAAAAAGAAACATGTGAAAGATACATGACCTACTTGCATACCATTTAAAAGGTTGGAATAGATAGTCTCTTCCCTTGTAATATTTGGCATGTCCCTGAATCTAAGCCTAAGAGCTCTTTGGTTCCATATCTTATAATAATGTGGTGTTATTCTCACCAATTCATTCCAAACACAATTTCAAGTTTAAAATGTGAATCCAAGGACCTATGGGTTATGGGCCCATAATGTACTTAAAATAGATATATGTCAAAAATCCTTGTGTGAATAACATATCAAACATACTAAAGCCATTTTCTCAAAATAGGCACATAATTAAATAGAAATTAGTTGACAAGATACTATCTTTATTATGAAAACAACCTCCTTGTGTAAGAGGGTGATATCTAATTCTACAAGGAGTAGGTCAATACTAACTTGGTTTGACAAAACATATTTTAACAATGCTAGTAAAATAAAGATGTTCTTGATTTTTCTTTTAACAAATTCATCTTTTAATATTATATTTTATAATTCATGTCTCCTTAATTTAAAGCAAATCTCTACCAAAATCTAAATTCAATGGATTCACCCTTTTTGTTGAATAAGGTCCATGCCACATATTGTTGGTATCATTAGTTTGTTTTGCTTCCAACATCATGTATATGTTTTCTCTCTTTCTTCTAAGATCAATAGTATGTAAATGTTGTTGTCTATCTATCAAAATCTTAGACACATAAAATGAAAACATCAAAAAAAAAGAGGATTTTATAATTTCAAATTATAATCATTTTTCAAGTGAAGTGGATAATGCCTAATAATATGTGTATGCTATTATATTTATAAGTGGTTTATTGGTGACCAATGTATTTTTGATGATAAATCTAATCATTTTTTTTTAACTTGATCCTCTTTCTTTATGAACTACAATGATTAAAATACTAAAAGGATAAATACACAAACTATTACAAATTACGATAGAAGAGAGGTTTGAAATACTAAAGCATAATTGTTTGAATATTTTCAAACCTTCTAAATTGTCTCTCATAAGCTCATAGTATTAGTCATCTTCAAGATCAAAATTTATTAATGCAACCCAATATATCATTATCAAAGCATAGCTTGATTGTTTTATGTTGTTAGGGACACACAAGGGAGAAGGAAAGTGTATTGCAATATCACACCAAATTCAATCTAATTATTTCACAATAAGAAATTCAAAGTTGAACTATTTGTATTTATTTTTTCTTCACTATGCCCACCATCCAAAGTTCCTTGCTGGTACTATCTATTCTATTAATCCGATCTATATAAATCTGAATTTGAGGTAACTATTTCAAATGGTTCTCAGATGGATAGAAAATAATTTATTTATAGGTACCATGATGTTTAACTAATAGTTGCATATAGTTTGCATGGAGAATCCCTTCATTGGGCACACGGCTCATCAGATCCTGCATTTTTGAATATTATGAGTTAAAAAGCTCACTATTAAAAGTGAATCTAGTAAGCATGATAAATTAATTTAAACTTTAAAAAGAACATATTTTCATTTATTTTAGTGAAGAAACAAAGATGTTATCATAGTTAGTCATATGGATGTTATGAATACATCAAAATGACAATAGCAATGTCAAAAGAGCTTCTCAGATAATTCCTAATCTCGTCTTAATGCTCCCGAAACTAAACCAACACCATAATGACATTCACAAATATTAGCAAACACTGGACACCATAACGGTATTTTCATGCGCTAGAGGGTTTTTAAATACACAATAAGGGATTTAAAGAGATTGAAATACATCGATCACTCTTAGATTCGCCTCCCCTTGCCCCCTATCTAGATGGCACATCTATATGTATGTTACAGGAGAGTGAGGAGAGATTTAGGCTTGTGGTCAGACATGTAGTTTTTTATGTGTGAAACTTATATATTATTTAAGAGGGGAACTTCAAATGCAAAGGGTTGTCTGATAGGGAGGATCGGCCATCAATTTTGGCCTATTTGTGGTATGCAGCTGCCTAAAGTAGTGCAGATTGCTTTTTAAAATACTGTATTAAACAATATACGTGCACTCTAAGCTCTATGCAATACACTTCAAGGTCTCTTTTGAAACTACACCTTTCACATTTATAAAATTTATGCAGATCTAGAGAATGCCTTTGGATATGTGTGTGATTACAATGATTAACTTCTGTTCATTAGTTTTCTAACTCAATGATTATTCCTTCCTATAGAAGGGTACTATGTTTTGTATTGAGATTGTGCCAACATAGATCTTAATTAATCAAACACATTTAGAATTGCTTTTTATACATATGGCACAGGATTTTAATTTTCTTGACATGCAACCGAATGTATCACTAGTCTACAACTTCTTATTTAGTTCAGTTCAATTCAGCATATACAAATAAAGTCAATTCTTCTTATGAGTGTTGAGACTACCTCTATCACTTCTTCAGATTTATGAATAGTAATTTAATAACAAACGTCTAGATGCATTCAATTGTAAGTTAAACAAGGCAATGAAC
>VDFB02338742.1:0-20013 GCA_007258455.2 Sequoia sempervirens | reverse complement strand
ATGCGTGTCTACCAAGGCATTTACAACTATAACATTTGATATAACTCCTTTATCCTTCATATTTTAATAAAAGCTCAAACCTCATTCAAAATCTCCTATTTTTGCACGGGCTGGGAGGATGCTGGTTTACACCTTCCAATTGTATTTGCATGAGAATTCCAAATATATTTGGTGCACATCTTGCAATCATTTTATGCATGGGATCCCACAGCAGATTGAACGCCTGTTTAGGTTTCCACAATTTCCATGCATGTTTATTAGAGCAGTTGTGACTGCAACATTTGACATAAATCCTCTATGCTTTGATGCTTACACGCATACTCCTTGTCTTGAAACTCCTTTATGGCTCGAGCAAGAAGGATGCCAATAAAGGTTGTGGAAGGTGGCCTCATAGCTGCGAATTGCATTTGTTTTGGGAGTTTCTAAAGATTTTTCAAAAACCATTTTGTGCATATCCCTGCAATCATAATGCTCTATGAGGTCGCATTCTCTTTGAGACATTCTTTCAAACGTTCATAAGTTTTATCTATGCTTCTGCATTCAGCATGCAACTCTTTTCGTAGCGTGCATGAAACCACATTTCTTTGAGGTGTTATTGAAGAATAAAACTTATGAAAAACTCTAACACTATAGTGAGATAAACAATTTCATAAACTCAATAATTTGCACAAACAACAAGATGAAAAGATTTCTCTATTATTCAACTGTATGTAAAAAAATTCTGATACCAATTAACTCTGTATAAAAGAGTTTAGACAACAGCTAAAAAAGAAAAACTCATGCAAATAGGCTGCATGAAAAAACAAAGCTGAATGAAAGCTAAAAAAAGATTAACATAAGGTAAAGATAGCATAGCATGCAAATTTCTTTAAAAGCATAAACTAAAAGCAAAAAACTGATTCATGCACATGCGTTCAATCTCCCCCTGGATGAGCAATGTGGATGAGGCCAACTGATTTATTAAGGCAATAAAACTAAAACTGGTTGTGGGAAGAGCCTTGGTAAATATATCAGCAACTTGCTTAGATGTAGGGAAAATTGCAATTCTATTATCCCATCTTGAACCAAATCACATTTTGAAGTGATGTCTGATCTCAATGTGCTTTGATCTAGTATGAAACACAAGATTTTTGGTCATTGCAATGGTACTATTGATATCACAAAATATAATTGCTGGATTTTCTTAAACCAATTGTAAATTCTCTAAAATCTTTCGAATCCATATGGCTTGACAACTTATGGATGTTGCTGCAATATATTCCGCCTCTGCAGAAGAGAGAGCCATTATTGCCTTTTTTACTACTCCAAGATACAACTTCAGAACCAAATGAGAAAACATAACCAGACATATTGATTTTCTATCATCAACTGAACCAACCCAATCAGAATCTGCGTAACTAGCCAGCTCAAACTTATCAATGGGAGAGTAATGAATGCCAAGATTTTGTGTATCACACACATACCTTAAGATTCATTTTGTAGCACACCAATGAGACTCATGTGGATCCTACATGAATTGAGAGATGAGGCTCACAACATGTACATAATATCATGTCTAGTTGTAGTGAAGTACATGAGGCTCTCAACCAAACTTTTGTACAAAGTAACATCCTCTTTGGAACTTGCATCTTCCTTGGATAATTTCTCACCAATGGCTATGGGTCTTGCAACTACAGTGCATTTCATCATTCTAAACCACTTCAATAAATCAACCACATACTTGGTTTGAGAGATAAATATACCTTCAGATTGTTGTTGCACTTCCACTCCAACAAAATAATGCATGAGTCTCAGATCGAATATTTCAAATTCTTATTTCATTTTTGCTTGAAATTTCTCCATGGGAGTTGGGCTATTACATGTATAAATAAGATCATCAACATAAAGGAAAATGATGAGAATATTATTACCAAGATGTTGGATATATAGGGTTGGCTTGAAGGGAATTCAAATGAATCCTTTCTTCAAGAAATAATTGTCAATCCTTGCATACTAGGCACAAGGAGTTTGCTTCAACCCACATAGATCTTTTTTTAACCAAATATTCTTTTCCTAGAATTTCATTATTGGACATCAGGAACACTGAGAGGGGGGTGAATTAGTGTTCCATAATATTTGAATTTCAAATCAAATCTTAAACTATCAACAACAATATTTAAGCTTTAATAACATCCACAACAAATAAGCAAAAGGAAACATGCATGCACATTAACAAGGCAATGTGAACACCATAGCACCAAGATTTTTTACGTGGAAACCCTGTTAGGGGAAAAACCACAGTGGAGATTAATCCACAAAGTATAATTTGTTAAAAGTATGATAAAAAGGGAATGCACTTGCATTTAGGCACACTGTTTAGAGCTCACTGCTCAAAATACAAAAGAGGAGTCACTGTCCAAAAGGAGTTTGGATTAAAACTTATTCAAAATATGAACTAAGAAAATAACATCTCTGAATGCCTGGATTTAGTTCCAATGAAGCACATGAAATGGATTATGAACCTTCTATCCAATTCGTACTTTTGCTCTATTATGCTCTACTCTGCTATGCAAAAACCCTTCTGCTGCACAAACAAAACTCGCTCAACGTATCTCCTAATATTACCTAATGCAGTTGTTCTAAACTTTTTTGCACACACGCCTTTTCACCAATTCATACATCATATACAAAAGGAGTTACCGATCTCATTTATATATGTGCTAACAAGAATTTTATTATTATATGTCAGCTTCAAACGAAATATAATATTCCTTCCACAAGTCAGCTCAAATCACCAATTATAATTAATGCATATGCACACAAGCTGGCTAGACTATAGTAGGGACCCAAACCAAAATTCTCAACATAAGAAATAGTTAAACACATACTCCTCATACATCCGGAACACACCATACACAATAGGTCGGCTATAATGAGAAAATAAGCAATAAATTATTCTACCGAATCTCCAAACTCTTACATGAATCAATGTAATATCGTAAAACTTATCAAACAGGTAGCATACATGCTTGACAAGCTTCCCTAGGGATCCACACAACAAAATAATGATCTGGTGAAGTATTCAGATCAACTTACCAATAGGATACTCTGTTCTTCTTGCATTCTGTCAGTAGAATGTTGTCTTCTACTTTCCTTGCCGGTAGGAACTGCTTCTAAACTACAAACCACACTACTGACTCTAGTTGCCATCAATGACAACACTAGTGCAACCAAAAAACAATCTCCCAAATCCATATGCCAACAATCTCCCCCTTTGGCATTGATGGAAACACTTAGTGAAAAATGACTAAGTGTCGAAACCAAAGTTCAAAACTTCACAACACAACAAAATACTGCTCCCCCTTTGGATGTCAAGGCATTTTTCGCTACATTCTCTCCCCCTTTGACATCAATGAAAAAAAATTCCATTACTGCACTCTTCCTCACTGCATTCTCTCCTCAAAAAAGTTGCAATTGCTGCTAAATTCAAAAAAATATTTTATACTTATCTTTCATTTTTGGGAGAAATTTCTTCCAAGAGTCCACTGCAATCCCAGTAGCAATTATCAGATTTTTATTTTCTGATGTTATGTTGATGACCTGAACAAGGGATTCAGGAATGGTAATGGTTTCTTCCAGTTGTTCTCCTTTCTTTAGAACTTCAACCATTTTCCCTAATTTGCATTTAGTTAGATCCTTCACTTTCCAGAAAGTGTCCATAAGAGTGTTTTTGGCAGAGTGAACCTTTGCATGCTCAACTTGCAACTCATGAATCTTCTTCTTAACTTCTCCATCCTTGTCCTAAACCATACTATAGTTCTGTTTGATTCTGACAAGCTCATTCTCAATTTGTTCCAACTTATCCTTATATTTTCCAACCACGTTAGGCCACTTGAGACTTGATAATTGTAGATCTTGTTTGCTGAGTCAATACACTATCTTAGTACATTCATTTTCTTCTTTAGTTTGGTGAGAGATAGCCTAAACTGTATCTTCAGATGTGAGATTATTTCTTCCTATTTTCTATCCTGAGACACAAAGTCCATAGCCTCCTTGATACATTCAATAAACTCTTCTGGAAGTACATTATATGCAAACTCTTCAATTCAATGTTGTTATCAATAAAGTATCTTCCTAGAGTGTCCTCAATGACGTCCTGTTTGAATATGATGGACCATTTATTCATATGTCAGTTATTTTTTGTATTCCATCTTCTTCTTGAACAATCTGCAATATATTTGCTTTGAGTAAAGCACCTTCTTCATCACTTTCTTTTGCAATTACCACAACCAGTTCATCTAGTTTTGGTTCATCTCTTGGTGTATATTCCTCAGAGTCTTCATTGACTACATCCACAACTATCTGCTTTTTACCTTTTCCTTCAACTTTTGTTGACTTAGGCACCAAAGGAGTGTCACTAGCCAACTCTCTTCCTCTCTTCTATTTTTTCTTCGTCTTACTGGAGGATGATCCAATTTCAATTGCTTTTATCGGGAGAGGAATACCAAACTTTCCTAACAAGTTTCCAAAGAAGTTTTCATAAACTTCTTCACCATTTTCAAAAGAGTTGAAATGCTCAAAAATTTGTTTGCAAACCAACATATTTTGCTTCCATACCACATTATCATTCTAAGTCAAGGAATTTAGGAAATACATCATAATGCATATAGCCAAGGTACCAAACTTGAAAGAATAATCTATATCCTTTTTCAATTGCACATTCTTCATCAACTGATCCTTCAAAAATCCACATAGATCAAAGTCTTCATCTTCTATTATCATCTTGTGTGCAATATAGACTGCGCCTGCAGAGGTTGCACCTTCCCTATTTCTGAAGATCTTGTATGAAATTCCATATGCAATATACCTTGTTAATGGATCTTTGATCGTTGTAATCATCAACACCCTTTGATCTCCTTTTACACCGGTTAGGGCTTCGACCTCAACATTTTGAATCAATTTCTTTTTCGAGACATCACCAACATTGCACAAACTTGTTAGATTTATGATTACATCCTTATAAATTTGATAGGTTTATCTAGAGTAAGGATATCACCATCCAATCTATTCAAGATAAACCAGACTACCTTTGTGTTGCAAAATGAGGAAATTCATTCCAGATGTCCAGATTCTTGTGTTTCACTCCTCCAAGCTTCTTCAATTCGACAACAGACAACAAATTTCTTACATCCCTAACCTTTTGACTACTATATTCATCCAGAATTACTATTCCTTTGATTTGCTTCATTTTCCATACCAAACAGGGTTCTACCAATCAAAAAATAAAGAATGAAATTGATAAACAACAGAAATACCTAGAAATTTTGCTACTAAATTGACTTTTGCTCCCTCAAAATTTTGCTGAAAATGGTTCTCCAACTGTTCTCCTTCAACGCATAGTGACAAATGAGGGTTTCAACTGCCCTTTTATAACTTTGCACACCTAACTTCCTTGTCACATTAAATGCTTTGCCCTAAAAGTTTCAGTTACTCTGTTTTTAAACAACAAGAGAGAAATCCATCTGTGAACCTTCAAGAAGTGATCACCAATACACTTGAGGATGAATGACACAACAACAAACAACTTCCTGCAATCCAGAACCAACTACATACAGGGGGACAAAATATTTTCATGAAAACTACCCCTAGGCCAATGGCCTGAAATCAATTGCCGGATGAACTACCAGAGGGGGCTTCCGATACAACCTTGTTACATTCATCAAATCCATTCTTCTTTACCCACGTTTTATTCATCTAATCTCTTATCTCTTACACATATGTTTTTCCTTTTCCTTTATCACCTTTCTGTGAATTTTTGCCTTGATATTCTGGACCACTTTTATCCATGTTTTTGTACCTGTAGAATCTTGCAATGTGACCAAATCTGTTACAATTGTAGCATATCGGATTTTTCTGTCTATACCATCCATTCCACTGATTTCTTCCTGATCTGCACTGATTAGCAATATTTCCAAATCTTCCACAGGGGTAGCATTTAACATTCCTTTTACTGACAGACATACTTCTGCATTCTAATGACTTGACCAAACTTTTTGCAGTTAAAACATTGACCAGAAAATGATGGACTGCCAAAACTTATCTTACTTCTACATTGAGAAGCCATATGCCCAAATTTATTACAAACAAAGCAATATCCATTAAATTTTTGAGCATTGGGTTGTCTTACCAGATATCTTCTTCCTTTGTTCTTCTTTGTAGGGTTCTTCTGTTCAGATCGAGAGCTCACATCCTTCACATAGTCGAGACCTCGCTTATCATTTGCATCCTTTTGACCTTAAGTTATCTTGTCAAGCCTAGTAGAACTAATCCTAAACTTCTCCTTAAACTCATTTGTAGTAGCAAGCTCATCTCTGAGAATAACTACCTGTCTCTCAAGCTCTTGTTTATTGTTTATGGATTGTTGCAGTTCAATCTCCAGTTGAATGACTTCACTATTAACTATGTTGCATTCCTCAGACTTTTCTTTCAAGGACTGGGCCAGATTATCCTCCTCCTTCTTTCTTTCATCAATCTCTTTAGTTAGCTTTATTTCAAGCCAATAAATTCCATTTCAAGCTTTAGAGAAATATTTTCCTTAGCAAGTTTTTCACATTCTTCTATTATCTCTTTTAGGGTTTGATTCAGATGAACATCTTTCGGGCCTCTACTTTCTTTTTGCTTCAATTTTACACATAGTTCCTTCCTCGTTTCCCTTGACTCATTTATTTTATCCTTCAATGATTGAATGAATTTTTCAGTAGCCACAAGATTTGCTTTTAGTTCCATGACCTCTGCTTTAGACTGATCAAGATCATCAAATGCCACCATAAGCTGTTGTTGAAGACCACCTACATCCATTGTAATCCAAGATCCACCTCAAGCTATTAAACTCAGAAGAGGAACCTACTCTGATACCAATTGTTGGACACTAGGAACACTGAGAGGGGGGGTGAATCAATGTTCCACAATTTAAATCTCAAAATAGATCTTAAACTATCAACAATAGTATTTAACTTCTACTAGCATCCACAACAAATAAATAGAAGGAAACATGCATGTACATTAACAAGGCTTTGGCTTTTGAACACCATAAACACCAAGATTTTTTACATGGAAACCCTATTAGGGGAAAACTACTAAGTGGATATTAATTCACAAAGTATGATAAAAAGGGATGCACTTGTATCTGTGCACATCATTAGAGCTCTCATCAGCTCTCAAAAATATAAAAAGAGGACTCACTATCCAAAAGGAGTTTGGATTAAAACTTATTCAAAATATGATATGAGAAAATAGCATCTCTGAATCCCTGGATTTAGTTCAAATGAAGCACATGAAATGGATTGTGAACCTTCTGTCCAATTCACACTTCTGCTTTGTTCTGCTCTGCTCTACTCTGCAAAAACCCTTCTACTGCACAAACAAAATTCACTTGACAAATCTTCTGATATTACCTAATGCAACTATTCTGCACTTTTTCGCGCACACACCTTTTCACCACTTCATACGTCATATACAAAATGAGTTACCGATCTCATTTATATATCTGTTAACAAGAATATAATTACTATATGTTGGCTTCAAACAGAATATAATATTCTTCCACAAGTCAGCTTAAATCACCAATTAAAATTAATACGTACCCACACAAGTCTGTTGGACTATAGTAGGGACCCAAACCAAAATTCCCAACATAAGAAATAGTTAAACACATACTCCTCATACATCTGAAACATGCCATACACAATAGGTCAGTTATAATGAGAAAATAAACAATAAATTATTTTATCGAATCTCCAAACTCATACATGAATGAATGTAATATTGTAAAACTTATCAAATAGGTAGCATACATGCTTGAAAACCTTCCCTGGGGATCCACACAACATTTGAAATAAAGATTCGGTGAAGTATTCAGATCAACTTACCAACTGGATACTTTGTTCTTCATGCATTTTTCTGGTAGAATATTGTCTTCTACTTTCCTTGCCGGTAGGAACTGCTTCTAAACTACGGACCACACTACTAACTCTAGTTGCCATCAATGACAACACTAGCAAAAAAAAAACAATCTCCCAAAGCCATATGAACCAACATTCATAACCCATAGGCTGTTCCACATAGAATTCCTCATCAATATAACCATTCAAGAAAACTAATTTTACATCCATATGATAGACCAGGGCCACTTGTATTCTGCAACAATAGCCAATATAATCTTGACTGTATCAAATCTTGCAACTGGAGTGAAAGTCTTTGAATAATCTACTCCACATGCATTTGTGCAGATCCCTTGGCAACTAATCTTGCATTGTGGCATTCTACTAAACCATCTGCATGATATTTTACCTTGTAAACCCATTTGACACCAATCACCTATTTGTCTTTAGGAAGTTGAACTAATTCTTATGTATTATTTTTATCAATTGCATGCATCTCTTCATTCATAGGATCAATCCATATTGTTTCTTTCATGACTTCCTCATACACAGAAGGTTCAACTTGACTTGTACTAAGCAAAGAAAAATTAACAATTGGATTTGTATTTTTACTCCTTTCATAAATGTCAACTAAATTTCATACCTTTCGTGAAGAGCTTGGATTGAATGGTGGACTTGAACTATCACCTGAAGAGGAACTTGGCGAACTTCGGTTTGAACTTCTACTTGAGCTTGTGGGGAGAGGAGGAACTTGATCATCTTCAATACTCATGATAAGTGGTATAGTTTGTTGAACTCCTTTTTCCTTTTCCATACCCCCCTTCATCAAAAATCACATCATGACTAACAATCCATTGCTTTGTGTCAGGGTTTTAAAATCTATATCCTTTAGTTATATATGAGTATCCCATGAATATACAAAGTTGGCATTTTGCATCCAACTTCTTTTGCTTTTGAACTGGAATATAAACATATGCTAAACAACTAAATACTTGAAGATGAGCCACTAAAGACTTCCTTCAAAGTGATGTTTTGATCTACTTTTGTGGGACTTCGATTTAGAATATATACTATCATTGCAACTATTTCTCCCCAATAACTATTTGGAAGTTTTTTGGACTATGGCATACTTTGTACCATTTCCATAATTGTATGGTTCTTCCTTCCTACAATACCATTTTGCTGGGGGGTATAAGATGCAATAAGTTGTCTCTTGATACTACGAATGTTACAAAAATCATCAAGCCTTTTGGAAGTGAATTCTCCCCCTCTATCTATTCTAAGTATTTTAAGAGAATATCCACTTTATTTTTCTGCCATAGCCTTAAAGTACTTGAAGCACTCAAATGCCTCATATTTCTACTTTAAAAAAAAACCATGTGTGGTGAGAGAAATCATCAATAAATGTCAAAAAAAAAATTCTTACCCAAAGATTCCTCTTGCATGTCACCACAAATGTTGACCAACATGCACAAGCTCTATAGGAGATTTTCCCTCCATGATTTGTTCACCAAAAAACAGTCTCGATGTTGTAGTGTCAAGTGTATAGCCTAAACAAACTTTGTCTTTTGCTTGAATTTCATGATGTCCTCTCACCATGTTCTTCTTATGAAGAAAACTTAATCCATGAAAATTCAAATGACCATAACATTGGTGCCATAACCACAAATTATGTGTGGTTGCTTTGAGGGCATGCATCTTTGTAGAAACTAATGTGAGGAAATAATCTATTCTCTGTCATACAAGCCTTTGTTACAAGATGATGGTTAATTGATTATCAAATATTTTGTAACAATTATCTTCAAACACAACATTATAATTTTTTGCTATAAGTTGCCCAATACTTAAGCAATTATAATGCTATGATTTTGGCACATGCAAAGTGTCATGAATAAAAGTAGTTTCTCCTTGCTTAGTTTTCACTACAAGGATACCTTTTCCCATTATATCAACCTTTTTATCATCACCAAATTTTACTTGACTTCTCATTGATTCATCTAATTTGACAAAGATATTAGATTTACCTGTCGTATGATTTGAGCATCCGCTATCTAAGTAGACATCCAAATTTGGACACCCTTAATTTATCCAAATTCTATCCCTTTCGTCTAAACATTCTCTTATCCAAGTTAATTAAGTAATATTACTATTATTTAATTAATATCCTTAATTCTACCAAATCCCTAAGGTATTTAATTAATAATTAAATACTTTACCCTCCTTAATCCCCCTTTTCATCAAATAAATTTTCATGTCTTTTTCATCTAATCCTAATCCATCTCCCATTCTCTTCTTCATTATGGATGTGCACATGCCTAATACTTGATTAGGATATGTCACATCCTCCAAGTTTTGCAAGTTGGCTTCTAATCCTCATTAACTCCTAATTATCCTCTAATTACTAATTAGTTAAACCTAATTAGTACCTTTGTCAACTCTCCCCATCCCCCAAGGAATTTTTAATTCTTTTTATTCACCCTAGGTTCCTCTTCCCCATGTGAATTTTAATTCACATTTTATTCCTTTCTAGAATCCCTTTTCCCATGCATCTTAGAATCTTTGACTTGTCACATCAAGTCACATGACAAACTCCCCCTTTTCCCATGCATTTTCTAGAATCTTTGACTTCATCACATCAAGTCACATGTGACAACTCCCACCCTTTAAAACCCCTTTCTTATCCACTAGATTCTTCCCAAGCATGTGAATTTTTAATTCACATTTATCTCCTCCAAGGAATCTTCTCATCTCCCAATGTAATTCTAAGGTACATGTCCTTCCTCCACATCATGTACCGCCCTTCCACATCATCTACACATCATCTCACCCTTAGCCCTCTCACATTCCACATGTCAAAATGTGAGGGCTTGTGAGTCCTCAACTCACCTTAGCCCTTCATCTTGACTTTGTTGGATAAATCCCAACCATTTAATTCTCTAGGGAATTCAAGATCCTCTATAAATACCCCATCCTCTAAGGCATTTGAAAGACTTAGCCATTTTGCAACTAAATGCTGCCATTTTATGCACTCATCTAGTCTTCAATTTCACCCATTTTCATTTGCATCCAAACATATAGTTAAGACTTGCATTTAGCCATATCAAAAGCCATCAAGGAGCATACAAATCAATCCAAATCAAGGGCCAACCAAGGAGTTTCAGCTACAAAAAGGAGGTATAATCATTTGTCTTCATTTAACACTTTCTTCTTTGCTTTTACAAATTCCTTAGGCTAATCTTGAGGTGTTTCCTTATGCTTTTCCATTGCATTTTATTTGCTTAGAATAGGTCAAACATCTTATATCACACTAAGAACCACACACATCTTTGTGATTTTCTTTTGCCAAATTGCATGTAAAGAACGTGAAATGCTTTGCATATTCAAAAGATTCTTTAGTATAATTGGCTATTGAATTATTTAAATCAATTCTTTCTACATTTAGATTCATAGTGTCCATACCTTTCACAATACCGGCACTAGATGCTTCTACGATCTACTGAACTTCTTCCTCGTCATCTATTATTTCCTCTTCCTCTTCCTCTACCTCGTCCTTTGTTATTAGAAGAAGACTCGCCTTGATATTTATTTGTGTGAGATGGAGTTGTCGACTTTTCTTCAAGTTTTACAGTAGACTGGAAGGCTTGCACTAGGTTCTCTATAGAACACTCCATACGCTTCTCATGAGATTGCAAAAAACCTATCAACTTTGCAACTCTGAATGTGGTTAGATCTTTACTTTCTTCAATGGTTAGATTTTTACTTTCTTCAATCGCCATTGTCTCAAAACCTCACGAAAGTGCTGATGCAACTTCCCAAGATTTGTAAAACTAGCATACATATATTAAATATTAATATATATAAAATAAGCCAAAAGTTATCTTGTTTGAGGCACATATTTTTCATCATTAAGGGTATTTTTTATTTAATTTCATAATGTGATGTAATTTATTTTTTTAATGATAAATTCACTTGCAATTGTATAATTTTTTTCTTAACACGTTCCAATAATAATATCTATGTTTGATATAAAAGTAGTAGTTGTTTACTCTTATATCTATGTTTAATATAAAAGTAGTAGTTGTTTAATATTTATAGCTTTGTAAGTATTTGTTTTTAAGTTTTATAAAGATTAACTTGAAATCATAGGAACTTATATATAGAAAAACATAACATGAACATCAACCATTTGCATTAAATTAGAACACACATACTTTCAATTTGTTAACAAAAAATAATATAACATAGTTTTTCTTTAACACATTCTAATTTAAATAATAAAATTTATGTATAATAAATAATTTGTAGTTTTTTTAATTGTTGTTAAATAGGTATCTTAAAAAATGCTTACATCTTCATTAACATTCATTTCAACAGTAATATATATGATTTCATTATATTTTCCATCATTGTTTATTTCAATTGCCATATATAATGCTAGACACTAAAATTTAGTGGAATTCCTCCCCAAACTTAAAATTTAATGTTTTTATTAACGATAACTTTGTAAGTATTTGATTTTAGTTTTTATAATTATTAACTTAAAATTATACCAACTTGTATATAAGAAAAGATAACATCAACATCAACCATTTCCATTTAATTAGAACACAAATAATTTTAATTTGTTAAAAAAAATAGTTTCACTTAGTTAAACATTTATGCACTAGTAATAAGTTTTGAACAATATTTTTAAAATATTTCTGAAATTGAATTTAGCCATAGATAAAATGTATAAATATTTTGCAAACATTTGTTAAATAATATTTCAAAAATACTTTCAGTTTGTTAACCATTTGTGTACTAGTAATTGTGCATTATCACTATCGTGAATAATAGTTTGAACTTTAATTGTCACATTGGACTTGACGGCATGCAATGTAGGTATCCCATAGTGTGCATGTAACAACCTGAATGATGGCATGACCTGATGCACCATGAATATGATGGAGTAGTTGAACTTTAAAGTAGCAAGCAACCATTCCTCAGGTGGTTCTGTGTGATAACTAATTTGTGATTGTCCTTTAAGAAATCTCATGAATTTCATACTGAGCTCATCACATAGACTGTGTTTTTTAATGGTTACTGTTGGCCTGATAGTGACCTTCCAAATGCATCCTGCAAGGTAAAGATCATGAACCTCATGGTATAGACGAACTGACCATCACAAAAATCTACAATTTCAATTTGAATATTGTTAAATTTTATATCCAAGTTCATTTTCACCTTGGATTCATAGAGAAAGTTAAAGTACATAGCATAATTATTAAAAAAAATTGGTTGTTTTCTAGTTCATTATTGATAATTTTCTTGACCATCTTCTCTCTCAACCAATAACGGGCACTCAACTCCTCTATACGAAGGAGGACATTGAATGGAAGACTACAGTGATACTTCGATAACCAAATGGACACCCATGATGTATGCACATTATGTGACATCTTCCTCACCTGTAGGAAAATCATTTTTTTTTTACATTAGTATTAAATAGGGGAAAATATATATTTTTCAACTTTTGAGAAAATTGCATATAAGAGATTAAACATTAAGCAAATTTATGATATCAAAGAAACTCAAAATATATTAAATTCAAGTAGTAAAAAATAATTGAATATGTGAGAAGCATATGAAACATACCAATTTTTAAAATTATGTGGTGAAATATGAAGAATCCACATGGGTAGCAAATGAATTTTAGATTTTCTACAACTCACTAGAAACATTTGAAAAGTATCATAATTGTTTTACATTAGGAACATTTGTTTGTTGAATTTTCAATGCATTAAACATAGAAGAATTTTTAAGTACCATAACACATAAAATCATATAAATACATTACATTTAGAAATTTGAGTATAGTCATTGAAACAAAATTGAAGAAAATATATTTCATCAATTATCTTCTAAAATTTTAAGTCTATTTTCTTCAGCCTTTCTTTTGGCAAGTTGTCTACCCTTTTTCATGTTTTCATAATGGTCATATGTGAATGGTGGCATAATTCTTAGGCCGTGTAGAGACTTTACACGAGAAATGGTGACAAATGTCAATCTTGTTCTTTCTCTTGGTCCAATATCAATAGTGGCTTTTGAAAGAGTCAAACCCTGTGATTTGTGAATTGTTAATGCCCAAGCCAATCTTAATGGCATTTGGATTGTCCTCCCCCTCTGTATTGTTGTAATTGGAATTGTATTTGGATTACGGTCATCAAATGGTATTCCTGAATAGTTGTCAAACTCAACCATTACATATGTTGGTGGTTCTGGTGGACCACTTCTAGGTTTGTATACAATCTTTCGAATATATCCTAGAGCTCCATTTACAAGACCTGCTTGTATCCAAAGATTTGAAGTCAACATTACCCTAGCATCTTTATTGATCAATAATTCTAGATCAAGCTCATCATTTGAGCATCCTTCTGCTGCATTAATACTTCTTGATTTTGTTGCAAGACTACGTGCAATAGGATGCTTCAATGAGTATAGCATTTTCTTGTTATGTTTATGAACATTATCATTTGTTGAGAACAAATGAACACCATTGTCAAACTCCTCATTGCTTGTTGCATCAATGGTAATAGCGGTTCTTGTCATAAGTAATCTCCAATCATCAATTGTTGGGTTTGCATCTCTAAGATTTGTCAAAAGTTGACGAAATCTCTGTTGGTGGATTTTTTATCCATCTTGTCTAAATACTTTATCTAAAGTAACCACAAGTTTTGAATTCTTCCCATAGAAACCTAGCTCTTTTGTTGTTGTCATATGCTAGTCTATCATTAACATGAGGCAACTGACCCAAATCTCCAACCAAAATTATAGATATATGAAAGATAAACAATGATTTTTTTTAGCTAATATATACCTTCATATCTATATAAACTCCATAACGTGAATTACTTGTATTAGAATATAAATTAGTCATTTTTGTTAATCATAATCATGTGTATACCTACAAAGTTAATGTTTGCATTTTGTGGGAATGCTTGTCGGAGTCGAGAATCTATGTTCTCTAGCATGTTCTGACCTATGAAGCTCATTTCATCAATCAAAATGTATTTGATGTGTCCTATCTCTTCTTGAAACCTTGTTAGCCTTGCTCCTTCTAGTTGAGAAAAATCTCTTATTGGGATTCTCAATTTTGAATGTTTTGTGGATGCGCTAATGTTGAATATTTCAACTCCAGTTGGTGCAAGTAATAGAAGGGGAGAAGAACTCAGAGTCATTGCATTTTCAAGAGTTTGTCTAATAGAACCAATTAGATATGACTTTCCTATTCCCGTTGTTCCTTGAATTATCATCTGCAAGGGTGGTGGATTTTGATTATTATGGTAGTGTGCCATAATTATGCTGAGCACCTTCCTTTGTTTATCACCGAGATTTGAATAATCAATACACTATGGTATGCTATCATGTATGAGACACCCATGTTCTCTCATGCTGCTAATGAAATTCATTGCTTGATTTGTGTACACTTCACCTTGGTATTCATTACACCAATTTGTTTGTCTATCAATATCTCTTCTACCCAACATATCTATTTCTGAGATTTCAATATTCTAATCATTATGTAGTCTGGATATTATTTCCCATTCATGCTCAATAATATTTTGTTGAATAGTTTCACTGTCTTCAATTTTAGAATCACTAATGTTTTCAATATTCTCTATAATTTCTCTTTGCTCCACATGCCAAGGGTTATACTGAAATGACTCCCAATTTTCTATTATGGAGTCACTATCGTGACCAATATCTCTATGTACATCATGAAATGGTTTGTACAATAATAACTCTGATAAGCAAAATTCATTCCATTTTTTCTAACTGATGTGGAGGAATGGATAAAAATATAGGGAATACTCTGACAATAGCAGTTGTTTGCCTTCGTTCCCATTTGTTATCTCTTTTTCTTTGAGGATTATATATCCATGACTCGGCTGCATCAATTAGTGTTATAGCTTCCATACATAAAGACCTTGTTTTGTATCCATTGATGAAGTTTATCAATTGTTCTTCATTTTTTTCTTCATCATTTATACTTACAGGTTTGAACACCTCACATGATACATTTAGATTGAAAAAATTTCTGCTACTCTCTACTAATGGAAGTTCTAGTAACATGTGACATGTTTCTTGAGCTCCAATATCCCTTTCTATAACAACCTCTATCAAAATCCTTCTATATGCTCTTGTAGCTAAATCATCTACATTTTCTATGTTTGCAAGACACATCAACATTTTTTGGTATGTTTTAGAGTTGTTCGATTATACTGTATTTCATTGGACCCCCTATTTAGACTGCACCACGCATAGTGTTGTATATTGCATGAACACATTCACTTTTTTTTAAAATGAATATCATAACAAATCCTAATCCTATAAAAGCAATTTTAAATCTATTTTGGCATCCACCATTCCAAAAAATAGCAATGAGGAAAGAGAAAAGAGTCACAAAAGAGTAGAGCAACAACAAATACAATAAAGAGCTATAGTCACCATAGATTCCACCTACTTATTGTTTTTTCTAAAACATTTTTCCAAACGTTTATTTCTTCTTCCTACATATAAAATCTAATTAGCCCTTTGCCTTAATAAAGATCTCTCTAAGGTAATAAAGTTCTCTTTTGTTGGTTCGTGCATGCAATTCCTTTGATATTAATTTATGCTAATATAAAAGGAAATTGTATGTGGATTAATTACTATGTGAATAAACTTAGAAAATCACACAATATTTCTACCTAGAAATGCAACTTCAAGCAAGGACAAATGAACAGGCATACCTTTACAATCTGAAATTTTGCCTCTCTTCTAATTATCAACGCTTTCCTTTATTCCACCTTTTGTAACATCAACATAAAACAATATCAGCTTCATAAAATCAGCAATAAACTGAAGCACACAATTTTTTTTTTTAAATAGTAAAAGAAAGATTATTCTATTCATTAACTAGAATGGGAGCATGAGCAATTTTGCAATGGTAGCTACATAGAAAACTCAAAAAATCACACATTAATATTTCTAGCTAGAAATGCAACTTCAAGTAGGGAAAAATGTACAGGCATACCTTTGGCATGTGAAATTCTATAAATCAAAGCAAAGCAAATATTCTTTCTGGTTTGTGCATTATATAGCGATGCACACTGTAGTGACTCCATATAAAATAAAAATAACAACTTTAAAACTAAA
Organism: Sequoia sempervirens; assembly: GCA_007258455.2. NCBI lineage: Eukaryota > Viridiplantae > Streptophyta > Pinopsida > Cupressales > Cupressaceae > Sequoia > Sequoia sempervirens. The sequence continues at coordinate 2,917 of VDFB02338742.1, read as the reverse complement.
AATACTACTAAAAACAAAAGTTTTTAAACAACTTTAAAAACAAAGCAAAAGTTTCTTATTTCCGTGCAAACAATATGTGATTTCAAAAAGAAAGCAAAAGTTTCTTGTATCTCCATTGCCAAACAAAGATATATATTGATTTCAATATATATAATATTGTATTTATCTTTAATTTTTTTTATTAGATATTTAAGATTATCTTGTTAAAAATCTTCTAAAAATTATAAAAGCGTGAAAATATTGTAAATTAATATGTATTTCCTTAACAAATATTATCAATTAAAAATCATGTAAAATTATATATATTAAAATTAGAATACTATATTATACTAAAATAAAATTTAGCAGCATAATGACATATATGTTAACATTTTAAGAACATGAAAAGAAGAATAATAGAAGAAAGATAGACATAAGAGAAGAGACACCAAAATACGTGGGGAAAACCCTTTTGGGTAAAAAACCCCACACTTCAAAGCATTGAACCAATGTATTAAACTACAACAACAAACATGTTACAATACACTTGTAGGCTCAAAGCCTTAACATGGAGATTTACATCTTGCTCCTCTAGAAGAAAAACTGACAGCATAACCCTACATAAAACTCTCCTCCCACAAACTTCTCCTCAATCCTCCAATTTATAGACTTTTGGCTATACAAGAAACCATCTGTAGTTTTACAAAACCATGTGCTTAACTTCTCAGCCAAGATTCCAATCTAAAAATAAGCTCTCACGTCCAAATTATTCTCCCCTATTTTTGACTCTTACAGTTATCATAGAATCTATCATAATACATCTAAAAATAGTCCTTCCATGATATACTATCATGTGGGCATCTTTTGACAACTAATATTTCAATTTTCAAGGCACCAACATGTGACAAAAGTACCAATTACAAATTCAAACGCCCCTATTTTATGTTGGAATTGAATAAAATAATAACCAACTATGGGAAAATATTAAATGGAAAATAAAAATTAATAATGGAAAATTTTGCAAGGTTGAGACACCTAATTTTCCAACATTTCAATAGATATTTAAGATTATGCTTATTAAAAATATTTTTAAAATTATAAAGAAAGAAAATATTATGGGAATTAATATGTATTTCATAACAAATATTATAAATTAAAAATCATGTAAAATTATATATATTAAAATTAGAATATTATATTTATATTTTCTTTTGAAATTTCATAAATAGTAGGAGAGGTATAAAAAGATGATGATAATGTATGCTTTTAAAGCTTATAGATATAAAAAATCTTAAATATAATATTACTTTGTGACGAGTTAGTAGACGTCAATTTTAATGGGGAGAATAAAAATGTACACATACTCATTGATGTGAGTGTAATAAGTCTTTCAGCTTGAAAAACATATTTTATGATATTTTGAAATTTATTCTAAGATCAAATCTATAATTTATCACAAGGATGACTCACAATCTAATATTTTCTTATATATAACTTCAAAATAGAATAATAAAAATTATATATAATTAACAACTTCTAAATTTACAAAATCATTCCACAAATAAAGATCTTGGGACCTTCATGGGTCAAGGTCAAGGTATCACTAGGAAATCAAAACATCTTTTTTAGGACTTCTAAAGATTTTTCATTGGTCATGAAACTACTTAAACACTCGCCAACATAGTCAATATTATCATAAATTAATTGAAGCAACAATAATGAATTTATTTATTTAAACACATTGTTTACTTTAACATCCATATTCCACACATAATTAACTCTTATAAAAATAGCCACAATTCAATATCTACTATTTTAAATATATTCACACAACCTATATTAATGATAATAATATTCATAATTTTTTATTTTTTATGATGATCGACAACCCTATTTAGATTATCATTACCAATTCACGCATATTAGCTCTAACAATTAAAATAATATAATTGAAATCAAATCATGATATTAGAGAAAAAATGTGATACCCTATAAACTATCTCACATAAATAGTTAAAATAAACCGTGAAGCGTCATCTTTTCAATAATATCATATAAAGTTAAACTATTCTAAGCTTAGAATTGGATATTCATACAATCTATAATCATATTTAAATTCCAAACATAAATATATCACCCATTACTATCAAGATCGTAACAATTCTATCAAATTCAAATAAAATTGTAAAGCAAGGGTGTGCCTCAAGTACATCCTCCCCCTAAGATTATAATTCCTCCTAGAATTCCTATAAGAGGAGAGATTAAGGTATCTCAACATTGTGATAAGTGTAACTTGGAAAATAGACATTAGTCATAATCGAAGGTAAAGAATTAATGTAGTAACCACAAATCTGCAATTCAAAACCCAAATACAATCCAAATCTACCTATAGAGAAAGAGGATATAGAGGAGAGCACTATGGGTTAGGGTTTTCAAATTACTGAAAATAAGAGGAAAAAGTTGATCCTTCTTTCAAAGGATTATTTTCATACATAAAGGACCCCATAGTAAGAATAATGGCAATGTTGGATAATGTCGAAAGTTTGCTTTGTAATGTGCATGCTCCAACACCAAGTACCCCTAGCCCTTCTATTTCTCAAGGGGATGTACCACAAAGTCCACAACAAGTCACCCCTTTGCAACAAATAGCTCCAATTGTAGGACCTCTGGTGGATTATCCCATAGGCCTAAATGAAATAATGGATGATGTAGAGATAGCATAAGCTATGAATCCCCCTGCTAGGGTGTTAATTGAAATACCCTCAAATGATAGGTTACTCATCAATTTTGAGACTAGAGGGAAAGTAGTGGATAACATAAGAGCACAAGCCTACTCAAAATTCATGCAAGATGATTAGTTCATCACTATAAAGGAATTTAAGGACTTTTCCCTTAAGAATAAAGGAGAAGAGTTGCAACAAACAATGTAGGACAAAAT
>VDFB02338740.1:0-19097 GCA_007258455.2 Sequoia sempervirens | reverse complement strand
GTTGAAGCCCTTATTATCCCTGAAAGAAGAATTGTTTTTGGAGTTGAATCTACTGGATGGTGTTGCCAACTCCATACTACGTGCTTTCTTCATCGCTTCCTATAACGAAGGAGGATCAAAGGCTTTGATCCAACCTCTCAATGGCTCTGTCAAACCCTCCATGAAAAGCACTACCAGTCGCCTCTCTGAAATATTCAGAACCATAACTGATAACTTTTGAAAGTCACCAATATACGACTCCAAACTACCACTCTGTCTCAACTGAGCCAAGTCTCTAAAATAGGATTCTGGATCCTTCCTGTCAAACCGCTCCACCAACCGATCAACAAACTCCTGATATGATGTGATCCGGTCATGCTGGAGTGTCACCATCCCGTGGTGCCACAAGTCGTAAGCTACTCCCTCCAGATGTAATGTCACATACCTGATAGCATCTCTCTCAGCCATCGGACGCAATGTGAGGAATGTATCTAGCTTACTAATCCAGGCCGGAGCTATCATCTTGCCACTACCATCGAACATCGCCAGATTGAGCCTATTTGTAGCATGCTTTAGGTCATTATTCTGGTATCTAGGTCTCCAATCCTGTCGACCTCTGTGATGCTCTATCCTCTGTGTAATAAATCTATCAAAGGTGATCCTCTCTCTGACATCAGGTGGTACTAACTCCCACTCCTCGTTCGCTGCCATAAGTGTGTCTGCGAACAACTCCTCATGCTCCTCACCTGCAATAGCCTCATCGGGCTCCTGTCTCATAAAAGTAGGCCTAGTAGGTCTATCTACTGTCCGTGAAACAGTCCTAGGTGCTCTCCGGGTTCCTGCATCACTCCTGTTATCCTCACGCTGTGGTGACGGTCTCCTCTGTGTAACCAACCTCTGGATTGCTACTGCCAACTGTTGTAGCACATCGTTGGACTGCCGTTGACCTGCTCGTAAGTCTCTGAGAGTGTCTAAGACCTCTACATAGTCCTGATCTCTAGGGTTATGAGGAATCTCTGTTCTAGGAATATTTGTTCTATCACCCATGTTTTCCGGCTGCCGGATCGAACCCTGTTGCCTGTCATTCAAGGCTCGCCTGCGTGTGTAATACCTGTGAGACCCAATCTGTTGTGGCTGCATAAGATTGCTAAACCCTCAGGATGGCAGGATTTAGCTCTGATACCACTGTAGAAACCCCAGTTTCCGCTATCTCTGAAATCTGACTGTTTTTATTGTTTTTGAAGGTTTTTGGTTTTTTTGTGATTTTTGAGCATAAATGAAATAATGGGATTTTGCAAGAAATTGATAATAAATTTAAATAAAATCATTCAACTCTGGAAACGATAGGATCTATTGAAAATACTGATGCCAGACTATTTATTTATCTTCTGGAATGATTACAAATAAGATCCAATAACATGCAATAAAAAAGGCAATGATATTTTTATGAAAAAACCTGGTATTTGCAGCAAGTGGATAAATTGCTTGAGATGGTACGGCTGTCATAAACTTGCTCTTCTCCCTCTGTCAAACGATTGCAAAATGGTCCAAATGCTGAGGCGCCACCAAGAATGAAGACCAAAGTCCAAAAACATAGGTGATTTGTACAAGATTTGAGTATAGCTTGAAGCTTGAAGAAGTACGGCCTGCAGTAGTGGTACGGCCTTGTCACAGCAGCAAGTACAATGGTACGGCCTTTTGAAATCAATGTCCAGACTTAAGAATATGATGAGCCTTAGTTTGAAGAATGCCTTCTGGATGAAACCCAAACAAAACTTTGAAGGTAAATGATCTGTGAACGTTCTGTGATAACTTCTGGATAAAGTTATCTCTCTGCCTGGCAATAAATCGGATGATATTTCACAACCTTTGAATTGCTTTCATTGGAGATGGCTTGTTCCCCAATGCTCTGAGACTGAAACCCTTGGCTTCTGTGCTCTGGTTGAAGACTTGATCAATTTTCAATACTGAATAACATAATGGCTCGATTTCCAAAGCAAAGCCTTATATCCTTGAAAAGTGCGAATTCCTTCAAAAGTCATCATTAAAATAAATTCGACTTTTCTCTTTTAATTATTTCAATAGTCTCAAGTCACATTTTTAATTATAAAATATAATTAAAAACGTCCCCTTCCATGATGGGCGACCCCTTTCACATTTCACTTAAGTTAATATTATAACTTATATTATATGCTCCATTTAATTAATATTTAATTAATCAATCAAATATTAATAACTCCCTCAAGAAACATCCGATTCACGAACCGTCTGAAGCTGGCAAACCAGGGAGTGATTCTGCACGTGACCAAACTGTACTACTAAAAATAGCAGGGGTGCCTCGCTGAGTGCCAGAAACTGCTAAAAATAGCAACTCAGGCAAATAGTGTCCGAATGAGCCCGAACGAAAGCCAACTGATCAAAATCTGACAACTGAAGCCAAGCCAAGCTCCATCAAGACCCTCTATCCATCCTATCAGCCTACGAGGGTCGCATAATAGGCTAATCATGTGCTCTGAGAGATGTCAACTAGAAGGGGACATGACATATTTTACATATGAAGAGCTGGAGTCACCGGAAACAAAATAAGCCATGAAAAATGGCTATCTACATCCCAAACAAAAATCCTGAAATGATAAAATAGATCACAACTATCCAGAAACAATCCCTGCAAAGGACAAAAACACAACTCCTTGAGAAATGAAAAACCATATGTTTGAAAGATCCTATTCACAAATGGGCAGAAAAAGAAAACATGATAAGGTCACTTATTGCAGTAAGAGGAGGCTGGGTATGCTGCTGCATCTGGAGCACCACTGCTGCTTGCCAGCTTCCCACCATTGTGCTTGGCTTTAGAGTTACAGGTCACTTGGATCCCCAAATCTTGAAAAAACCTCTTCATGGCACATGTAACACCACCTTTGGAGAGAGCTCGCATGTTGAAGAGGATTGACACCTCCAAGTAGCCGTCCCTCAAAATTACATGCAACCAATCAATATTCAACACCAATCTTGATAATATAGGCTATCTATTCTTTTTAATGGTAAATGATATAAATATCTTTACGTAAAACTGCCACCTCTTCAGCTAGACAATGAACATGGCCTTCATTTATGCCCATGAATTGTTCCTCTGAGCTTTTGTAGAGAATAACATACTCACTGCCTGGCAGAATCTTGCTTATAGTTCACTCAACTGCTGTATCAGGAACCTTGGCCTCTTGCTTGGCTAAAAAACTTCCGAAATAGAAGCTCTGGTCCTAAGCATGCTGAAATTTCCCAGTTTGCCTGAACCTAGAATCGAATTAACAAATTTAAGGGTATCAACATTTGGAATAACAAAGGTCTTACTCAGGTGGTGATCCAAAACAACCCCTTTGTAGGGTGAGTTTCAAGGGGAGAGGACATGCTCCATTATGAAAAAATCATCTACATGCTAGAAGGAAATTCAACTTGATTTGCAACTCTTTGCAAGAAAGAAAGATGCATGAAAATCCTCCTTATCCAGCCGATCGCATGCTTCAAACCAATTATGCCACCATCCACATGAATTGCCCACATGAGACCCTCAAACACCACTTTTGCCTTTGCTTCATTGTTAGACCTAGAACACATAAGGAAAGAGCTGGCTCTAATGAATTGCCTTGAGGAAGAACACATCACAACCCTTGCACCAACCAATCCAAGATTACGACTAGCTGCACCATGTAATTTTATTTTCAGTTTATCTTCTGGAGGAGGTTCCAAGAAGCATCGAAATGGTTAACTTGGCTATTAATTAACACATTAATGGGGAAACTTAGAATATATCTAATTAATTTGTATATTAATTTTATTACTGAATCAATCCAATGTTTTGCTATTTGTATTAGTTTATTGCAAATTGTGTAGTTGAGATCATATTGGAGTCAATTATGCCATTGAGAACCTAATGCAGAGTTTAGAATTTACCAAAAAATGCTCAACTCAGAGCCTATATGTTTCAATTTTAAGATAAATGTGGAATATGGTTTGCATAGTTGGAAGACTCGCCCCAACAAAAAACTCGCCAAGGCAAAAATTGGAGAGTTTTTGAAAACTAGGCAAAAACTCAGAAAAAACTCGGCAAAAAACTTGAGAAATTGAAAAATTACTTAAATTTCATTAGAAACACATTTTTTTTGCAAAATTCAATGACAAGATGAATCCAATGAATCCATAAATGAGTACAAAAGTGTTTTCTATTAATTTTCATTGACTTTAATGTAAATTGATTACAAAATCGCATTCTCATGTGTAATCCCGATGGCTAAAAGCCTGAAAGTTTGATACATGAAAACAGTAAAACTATAACTAGAAGCAAATACTAAACAGTAACAGGGCTTCGACCCTAGTCCGCACGGTCAGCGGAGGAGGCTTAAGTCTTGGGTTTGCTCCCCAAGGTCTTGGGTTCGACTCCGAGGTCCAAATTCGCCCGATGCGACTGGCTTGCGAGCGGCTGCTTGCATCCCTAGAGGACTAGTCTCGCCTTAGCTCGCCCCTTTTGGACCCCAACTTGGCATAAATGTAAGACCAAGGCAAGGCTGGTTGGGTGCTGGGCTGAGTCGTGAGGATACCTCTAGAGTAAAAAAAAATAAAAATAAAATACTAAACAGTAACTAAATGCAATATGCTAGGCTTTCATCTTCCCTAGTCTAGTAGCAGGTAGGGAAGAAAGGGTGGGTCCTCTGGTCCCCGTCCTGCCGTGTGTGCGTGGTGGTGGTGGCGGTGGCCGCGATGCTACTGCTACTGGCTCTTCAACTGGCATGGAAGGCTGTGTCTGTGGCTCTAGTTGAATAGCATCCATATCCTCAGGAATGTCCTCCAACCCTACATCCCCTGATGCACCCACATCCTCCATTTCCTGTCTCTCAAAGTTCAGGATCTCGTCTGCACTAAACAATGGAGGCTGCTCATCTCGCCTTGACCGATCACTGTAAGGATCTATCTCATCTAAATCAATAGGATCCAGTGATTTTTCTTCTACTCTCTTTGTGCATAACTGAAGGTTGTATTGCACAAAGACTAGGTCATTGAGGTGCTTTTGTCCTAACTTGTTCTTCTTCGTGTGAATGGACTCGAACAAGCTCCAATTGCGCTCACAATTGGATGCACTGCAAGGCTGACATAGAATGTGGAGGGCAATTTTTTGTAGATTTAGGGTTTTTCCACCCCAATTTTTCCACCAAACCTCTGCAAAAAGAAAAAAATATTGAAGAGTTAAAAAAAAAGTCAAAGGCTCAAAAGTCAAACTCAAAACACATTTTATCAAATTATAAGATGCATGTGAAAATTGAAATAAACTTAAAGTTAAAGACTCCCAATTTTATACTTGGTGGTATAGTGGTTCTTCCTCTTACAGCCAACTCCGAAGAAAAGAGATTACCAGTTGCTTCACTGTACATATCCAACTCCTTGACGATGAGGTCTCTCTCTGCAACGTTGGATTCCATCCTCTGAATGCATGCTGTGAGCCCTTCCATAACCTCTCCATTAGGATCGGAGAAGCTCTCTCAGAAGAGATAAGAAGGGTTGAGGTAGTACCTAGTTGCGTGGATGGGTTGGTGGAGTTGATTGTTCCACCCCCTATCAACAATCTCCCATATGGGATCAAATTTGAGGCTGTCCCCCATGTAGTAACTTTTGATAGCCTCCTTGGCCCTATCCATGGCCTCATAAATGTATCCCATTGGGTTTTCATCCCCATCTACCAAGCAGAGAACTCTAACCAAGGGCTTTGACAGCTAGATTAAAAATACAAAAAGATCAAAGTTAGAAATTTATAATGAAAGGCTTAAAGTTAAATTAAAAAATATATATATTTATATTCAGCTTGAGTTTAAAATTAAAATCCAAGTTTTGAAGTTACCTTCACGATCTTTGTAGCTTTTTGTGCAAACAAGGGGTCGAAGACTATTGTAGAAACTCTCTCTCCTTTGGCCTTCTTTGAATAGGAGGAGTCATTCCATGCTTGACTCACGAACATTTGTTTTAGAGAGCCCAAAGAATTCAAAATGCTATGCAACGTTAGGAAAATCGTTGCAAACCTTGTGGCACCCGATCTTACCAACTCCTTCCCTTGTTTATGCTTTCTCATCAAATTAAGAACCCAAGGGTGATTGTAGATATATTTTGTGATGCTCCTTGCATCATCTACAATTGGTGCCACCCAAACAAGTTTGCCTATGTCCTCCAAAAGAAGGTCAAGGCAATGGGCCGCACAAGGTGACCAAAAGAGTGATGGATGTCTACTCTCAAGCATTCTTCCAACTGCCACATACGCTGCTGCATTATCTATGATGACTTGCACTACATTAGCAATCCCCACCTCCATCACAACTTCTTCCAACAATGTACACAATGTATTTGCAGTTTTTATCTTGTTGGAAGCATCCACCAACTTCCAAAACACAACTTCACCTTTGGAAGCAACCAAAAAATTAAGGATGGTGCGGTTTCTCCCATCCATCCACCCATCAGAAAGAATGGAGCAGCCATATTTCTTCCATTTATTTTTTTGCTCTTCCACCACATGCATTGCCCTTTCGGTTGCATTTGTGAGCGACTTGCAAGTACAAAGTAAAATAATTAAATAAGTACAAAACTATAAGTTTTAAACAATAAATAGCTTGAATTCAACATGTCATAAATAATAAATTAATTTCAATTTTAAATTAAAGAACATAAACTTAGCATACAAATTAAGTTGACTTACCTCCCACTCAAATCTTTGCGAGAAGGTGGCTTGTAGCCTTTTCTTGCAACTGTCAATGCAGTGACCATATTGTGCCAATAGGGACTACTTGCCACATTGAATGTTATGTTATTGAAATACCAAAAATTAGCACATGCCATGTCGGCATGTTGATGCAACTCCTTGTTCCACCTTGTAGCCTCCAATGATGTTTGTGCTTCTGGTGTGTTTCTTGGCACAAAAAAACTCTATGGGTTGCGTGAAGATGAAGGTGGTGGTGGCACTGGCACTCTACTTGAACTAGAGGAAATGGGGGGCCTAGAGGATGGTGTGGCTGTGGCAGTGGCAGCTGTGCTATGATGGCGAATACGTGGACCACGAAGAGAGCCCACAATGCCAATAATATCTGCATCCTCATCTGACTCTATCTCTATGTGCTCGGCCCCGTGCTCCTGAGTATGACCATGGGAAAAAGCATGTCCGCTGGCTATGGTTGCTGCTATGGCTTTTTTTGCCCTCTTCCTTTGCATTTTTTTTTCCTCAACAAGTGAAAGTAGGGCAAGCATCTCTCTTCTAATCTCTTCTTTGGGCTGCCCACAAGCTTTGGCATCACGCTGAGGAATGCCTGCTAGATGGTATTTGAGGTGATTTATGCCTCCATAATATGTATTTTTGCACTCACTGCAAACAACTGTTCTAGGTACGGGCCCTTTGACAACATGTTTCCATGTAGGGTCTCTAGCCCTTGGAGGATAAGTGCCTGGAACTTATGATGATAGTGTGGGAGGGGAGGAACTTGGTGGGGCGGGGGCGGAACCTGATGCTGAAGTAGAGCCAAAAGCCATTATAGTGTGTATTCAATGATCAATGATCAATCTACACATTCAAAAAATATGTACAACATATTAGTTTTTTAATACAATTTTTTTTTAAAAACAACCTAAATCATTAAAACTTAAAAAATCTAGAGCTAAATTTGATTTTAATTGATACAAATATGTTTAAATGAATTACAAATTAACATTATTAACTAATCTTATCATTCTACACAAAAATTGAACCTAGGTCTGAAAATTTCAAAAACAGTGAAAAAATGGAAAAAATTAGCAAAAATCAATAAAAGATTGTGATGAATCTTGTTTTTTGGATTCTAAATGCAAAAAAATTGTTTCTTTGTGCTCTATCATGTATTTTTTTCAATTTGGAATGAGTATTTTGCAAGAAGAATGAAAGAAAATGATTAACAAAAACAAAAGGCAAAAACAAAAACCCTACTTGTGAATCGAATTTCCCTTGAAAATCCACACAAAATGGCATTTGAATCTGCTCTCCTCGATGGTAGATCGTTGGAAATGATATCTCTTTGCTTGGGGGGCGGTTTTAGCTCTTCACACAAACTTTTAGATGCTTTAGAAATGAAATAAAACATAAAAAAGACGTTTTTAGCCTTTTAACATTGCGCGGCCAAGTTTTTCGCTCGGACTTGCGAGTTTTTGGCTAGTATTCGCCACTAAAAACTCTCTAGTTTTTTCAAAAACTTAGGAAAACTCGTTTTTCCCAGCCTGGTGAGTTAACTTCAAAAAAACTCGTTTTTTAAAAAAACTCATGAGTTTTTGAAAACTCGGCGAGTTCTCTGCGAGTGTGCCAACTATGATGGTTTGTGTTGATATGTGTAGACAAATTTGAGTCCAAAGAGCTTTATAGCAAATTAATATGTTCTGATATTTTCTTGAAGTTGCTATTATCAAGTTTAACAAAATTATTTGGCCTTATTTTTCGTGGAGATGTGTCTGCACTCCTTATTTCCCACTCCCACTTCTAATACCCATGCCAATTTCCTTGCTATTTTCCTTTTCAAGTATTGCCTTTATTGTTAATGGGGTACTTGTAGGTGTTTACCTTTTTGGTATCTTGTGCTTTTGTGCTTAGGCTTGTTAAATTTAAGAACCAGAAATAAGAGCTAACAGAAGACAGAAAAATTCAACAACAAGAACAAATAAACACACTGAATTTACCTTGGGAAAACCCTCCTCCTGAGGGAGAAAAACCCAGCCAATAATATCTCTTATATTATTGAATCACAATGAGAAATCCTTTACAATAGAGGTTGATAATGAAGGCCAAAACACAGCATCACAATCCGATACACATCCAGAACTGAGTGACCTCCAAACTATCAATAGTTATCACAGTTTGCACCTTACACCAATCTGCACTTCAAAAATTCGAACTTCACCTCTGAATATAGAATGTAAATACAAAGTGGTTTTCTAAACATAGCATGTCAGTTACATGCAAGTTAGATTCCTCTGTATGTCAGAAGGTGACTGCAGGACAGTTACAAGAGGACGCACAAGAGGAATCATGCAACTAAATTTAGGAGGCATTACAAAAAGATTCCACTGCATGTCAGATTTGAATAAGACAGTTTGAAGGTCGGCCCAACTTCAAAATAGCAAATACAAAGACAGCTGGAAGAATCTGACTGACGCTGTCATAAACATTAACACTCCCTCTCAGCTAGGGAGGATACTTCCAGCTGTACAAGACAAATCACCTCATCGTGATGTAGTCATCTCATTGTGATGTCCACCATGGCTACTCCAAGAGAAAGAAACAAGGGCTTTCAACTCAAATTTCTCTCGCAGAGAAAGATGCACTAACAAGGGCTTACACCTCAAATCTCTCTCGCAAAGAGAAATGCGTTAACGAGGGCTTGCACCTCAAATGTCTCTCGCAGAGAGAAATGCCTTAACAAGGGCTTGCACCTCAAATCTCTCTCGCAGAGAGAAATGCATTAACACATGAAGCAAGAGTCACTAAGGCTGAGACTCTCTCAGCAAGAGCAACATTCTCCACAATACCAAGCTTATCTTGAAAATAAGAAAACTTTACTCTAGGAAGTGGCTTGGTGAGAATGTCAGCTGTTTGCTCATCCGTGCAAACATATTTGAGTTCAACTGATTTCCTTTGAACCATATCTCTCAAGTAATGATACTTGATCTCCACATGCTTGGTTCTATCATGAAAAACCGGATTAACAGAAAGCTTCACACAACTTTGGTTGTCACAAAAAATTACAATAGGTTCCAAAACCTGCCCAAACAGTCCTGCAAGAAGCTTTCGAAGCCACACTGCTTCTCGAGCTGCCACACAAGCTGCCACATATTCAGCTTCTGTTGTACTTTGAGCCACACATGACTGTTTTCTGCTGCACCAAGAAATCAAAGCAGACCCTAAGCTGAAACAACAACCAGAAGTGCTCTTCCTATCAGGTACACACCTTGCCCTATTTGAATCAGAAAAACCTTGCAATTTTAGATCTTCACAAGAAGTATATTTTAGACCATACCCCACTGTACCACGTACATATCTCAATATATGCTTAGCTGCAACAAAATGAATCTGTCTAGGCTCAGACATGAACTGACTAAGAGTGTTAACAACATAACATATATCAGGCCTAGTATTGATCAAATACATTAAAGAATCAATTAACTGCTTGTACATAGTAGGATCAACTAAATCTGAAGTGGCAGCAACCTCATGTAGCTTTTTCAGATTTGCTTCCATAGGAGTTGACATAGACTTGCAGTCTAACATACCAAATCGTTTCAAAATGTCAATAGCATATTTCCCTTGACTCAGGAAAATTTCATTTGGTCTTTGCCATACTTCTAAACCTAGAAAGTAATGCAAAAGACCAAGATCTTTCATCTCGAATTCAGAGGTTAACTCTTCCTTACATTTAGCAATAAGATCATCTCCTCCAGTAATAAAAAGATCATCAACATAAAGAACCAAAATTAATGCTTTATCTTCAATTACCTTGAAATAGAGATTTGGATCTGCATCATTTTTGAGGAAGCCCAAGCTTACTAAATAATGATCAATTCTTTCATACCACGCACGTGGAGCTTGCTTAAGGCCATACAAGGCCTTTTTCAATCTGCATACATGTGATTCCTTCTCATGAATCACAAAACCCTCTGGCTGCTCAATAAATACCTCTTCTTCAATTACACCATTTAAGAATGCTGTCTTTACATCCATTTGATGTAATTTCCATCCTTTAACAGCAGCAATAGCAATAATGGTTCTGATGGAAGTATACCGAGCTACAGGAGCAAATGTTTCCTCATAATCTATACCTTCTTTTTGAGAAAAACCTCTTGCTACAAATCTGGCTTTATACTTTTCAATACTTCCATCAGCTGCATGTTTAATTTTGAACAACCACTTAGAAGAAACAACAGATTTACCTTTAGGTCTTGGAGTAATATTCCAAACATCATTCTTGATAATAGATTGATATTCTTCTGTCATGGCATCTCTCCATACTTACTGGTTTGAAGCCTCTTCAAAACTTGAAGGCTCAGATTCAATAATATGACTCATTGAAGCAACATAACTTGCAAACTTATGAGGTCTCTTACTTTCTCTGAAAGTACCACGAGGGGCTGCAAATTTTTCAGCCTCTTCCATAGTATGCCTGGCCCACAAAGGTCTCTTCTTGTCAGATGAAACATTACTTGGTCCAGAATAGGAATCTAAAGGATCAATAGGACCAAGAGGGTCTTCTAAATCAAGAGTCTCCCTCTGAATCTTAGAAGGGGAATCAGGAGCAGCAATGTTCATATCTTGAGAAGTCTCATGATCTTCTCTATCAATTTCCATAGAAGATCCTTTAGATCTTTTGCAAGCTACATCTTCTTCAAATGAAACATCTCTGCTGATTTCAATTTGCTTTTGTCCCGGAATGTAGACCCTGTAAGCTTTTGAAGTTTCACTGTAGCCAACAAAAATTCCCTTTTTGCCTGAAGGTTCTAATTTAGATATTTTATCTTTAGGTACATGAATGTAAATTGGACATCCAAAAATTCTAAAATGACCAACTTCAGGTTTGATACCTGTGAATGCTTCTTCAGGAGTCATATTGTCTAAAATTTGATGTGGGCTACGATTCTGAACATAAACAGCTGTCTTGCAAGCTTCTGCCCAAAGAAAAATTTGAAGGCCTTGATCATGGATCATGGCTTTCGCTACCTCAACAATAGATCTATTCTTTCTTTCTGCAATTCCATTTTGTTGTGGATTATAAGGGACACAAAACTCCCTCTTAATCCCAACATCAACACAGAAATTTTGAAAAACACCAGAAGTATATTCACCCCCATTGTCAGACCTTAAAACTTTGATCCTCTTATCAGACAAATTCTCTACTTGAGCTTTGAACTCTTTAAATCTAGATAGGACTTCATCAGATTCTTTAGATTTTAGAAAATAAATCCAAGTCTTACGTGAGAAATCATCAATAAAAGTCACATAGTACCAAAAACCACTCAATGATGCAGCAGACATAGGTCCACACAAGTCTGAATGAATCAAGTCTAAAATTCCTTTTGCTCTACTTTCACTGTTGTGAAAAGGACTTTTAATGTTCTTACCTAAAGCACAACCTTTGTAGACACCATCATGTTCTTGATTGAGCTTTGGGAGACCAATGACCACCTTCTCCATGGAAGAAAGAGTTCTGAAATTTAGATGAGCAAATCTTTTATGCCACAACTTGCTAGAACTCATGGAATCATGTGCTAGAGCTTGAATAGGATGAGCTGAAAGTCTATGTAGACTCTCATAACGGGCACCAATCTCACGAGCTGTCTTAATGCTGGAGTTCTTCTTCCATGCAAGAACTTTGCCTTCAGCAAATGCAACTTGATATCCTTTATCTTCCAATGCTGAAATAGAAATCAGATTCCTCTTGATTCCAGGAACGAATAGAACATCACTCAGATGAAGAGGAATTCCTGAATTTAAATGAAAGGATGTAGTTCCAGCACCTTTCACAGAATAACAAGCATCATCACCAATAATAACCTGCAAGTGGGTATCCTTTTCTCTTAGATCAGAAAGATGTTCTCGATATCCCGTAAGATGGCGAGAAGCACCACTATCAATTAGCCAAGTCTCACTATCAGTAGGAACATTACTTGAAAGAGCTGATATAAACAAGAAACCCTCTGAATCTTCACTTGATTCTCTATGAGTAGATTCATTTTCAACATTTGTAACAGCAACTTGATGCTTAGGTCTTGATGGACAATCTTTAGCAAGGTGACCATACTTGTCACATCTGAAACACTGAATCTTAGATAGATCCTTCTTCTTCTTAGGTTCAGGGGCTGAACCAAAATTCCTATCTTCATACCTCTTGAAGTTTCCTTTCCTTCCTTTCCTTTTAGAAGTATGAGCAGCAAGGACATGCTCTTCTTCATGGTGAGATCTTCGCCCATTTCCTCGTGCCTCCAATCTGCATTCCTCTTGAATACAATCAGCTCTCAAACGATCAAAATTGGGTAACTCAGCTCTTCCACTAATTCCTTGAATGAAAGATTCCCAAGAGTGAGGAAGGCCATTCATGGCCAACATAACCAGGTCTTTGTCTTCAATAGAATTTCCAATAGCATTTAGCTGATCCTTCAATTCTGAAATCTTCATGAAGAAGGATACAACAGATTCTCCTCTAGCCATTTTAATATGTAAGAGTTGACGCCTTAACGCTAGAGCTCTGCTAGAGTTGTTAAATTCATGCAAACTTTGAAGACACTCAAACATCTTTTTAGCTGAATCTAGTTTTGAAATGACAGGTACCAAATGATCCTTAATAGAATCAATCAAAATCTTCTTTGCCAAAATATGGTTCTTTCTCCATTGAGCTTTCTCAGTGTCATCAACAGGTTCAGCTACATCAGTCTTCACATAGTTGAGAAGGTCATTTTCTTCAAGTGCAATTTGGATTCTGAATTTCCATGAAGTAAAGTTGGATGCACCATCCAGCCTGTCTTCAACTTTGAGTCTGTTCACCATTGAAGAATGCTGAAATAAACAGGCTAGAAGACAAGCAAGAATATTTCAAGACTTAAGAGTTCTGGTTCTGGATCTTTTCTTTAGACCCGCTCTGATACCGTGTTAAATTTAAGAACCAGAAATAAGAGCTAACAGAATACAGAAAAATTCAACAACAAGAACAAATAAACACACAGAATTTACCCTGGGAAAACCCTCCTCCTGAGGGAGAAAAACCCAGCCAATAATATCTCTTATATTATTGAATCACAATGAGAAATCCTTTACAATAGAGGTTGATAATGAAGGCCAAAACACAGCATCACAATCTGATACACATCCAGAACTGAGTGACCTCCAAACTGTCAATAGTTATCACAGTCTGCACCTTACACCAATCTGCACTTCAAAAATTCGAACTTCACCTTTGAATACAGAAAGAATGTAAATACAAAGTGGTTTTCTAAACATAGCATGTCAGTTTCATGCAAGTTAGATTCCTCTGTATGTCAGAAGGTGACTGCAGGACAGTTACAAGAGGACGCACAAGAGGAATCATGCAACTAAATTTAGGAGGCATTACAAAAAGATTCCACTGCATGTCAGATTTGAATAAGACAGTTTGAAGGTCAGCCCAACTTCAAAATAGCAAATACAAAGACAGCGGGAAGAATCTAATTGACGCTGTCATAAACATTAACAAGGCTTGCCTCCATTATTAATACATCAGACTTAAACAAAATAAAATAATTTTTATAGATATTTTGGATTGAAATGGAGAATATTTATTCAAAATACAACAGTGCATGTTTTAGGAGAAAAAACAAAACAAATAAAAAAATGTTCAAGCTTATTTGATTGAATACTTGAAAAGAGAGGATTCTTTAACAAAATGTTTTGAGAAACAAGTTTGTTGTATTTTCACATTTGCTTTGGTGCATTTGTGGCTTGTGCAAATTGTTTCATGGTAAATGATAAATCAACTAAGGGCGTTGTAATGTCCCTCTCCTGATTTTCCCTAGACACAAACTGTAGGATCCCCAACAAGATTGCTTGCTGACTCGAGAGTGTCTATCCCAACAAGGTCGTGAAGATGATGAGGATGAAGGACGAGTATCCTCAACCTCAGAATGAGAACCCTATGAAGGTGCAACCCTGCAAATTGGAGGCGAGGTAGAATCATTTGAGTCCACTGCGGAGGAAGGATGAGGAGGATCATAGGTCAAGCTAGGAGAGCTCACGTGTCTCTGGATCCAAGAGTTGATACCCTTTGACACCATCTGGATATCCAACAAAGATGCAAGGCCTGCTTTGAGGTTCCAAAGCCTTGTGCTTCTCTGGAGGAATGTGTGCCCAAGCTGGAGAGCCAAAAACTCACAAATGCCATACAATTGGTTTCCTACCCACACCAAGCTTCAAAAGGAGTTATGCCTTTTAATGCCTTGTGGGGAACTGTAATATCCTCTTTTTAGCATGATCTTGTTTTATGATGGTTTAGCCTATTCCTGGCCCTCGTAGACTAACACAGATGGTAAGAGGGCCCTTCTTGGCAATGTTCAGTGTGAATTCTCTTCTTCAGAGCTCAGTTGATTCAGGTTTAGCCTTTGTTTGACTTAGTTTCACATACTATTTATAGTAAGTCAGTCAACTAGTATTTCTATTTATAGCAGGGCACCTGGAGTTGATATGTTTGCAGTCTCGATTCTAGAAATTTAGTTGGTTTGGTGAAATAAGGAGTATTGCCTAAGTTATAATGATTAATTATTATTAAAGGTAACTTTAATAATAATTAATATTATAAAATTATATTATTAAGTTATAATTGCACTTTATAACTTGAGGGGTCATTAGTCATTAAAAAGGGGGCCATTTTAATTAATTATTTGGGCACCAATTTCAAGGACATATTTTAATATTCCAAAGTGTAAACTTTATACCATTTTAAAATGATTAAAAAGGCGAATTGGAGGGAATCGACCTCTTGAGAAATATAAAGAGGAAGCCAAAAAGAAATCGACTCATTTATTGAGCATTTGACTTTGTTTTTGGTGTGAGTTCTTGGGATTTGAGCTTGAGACCAAGGGTTTCAGCATTGGAGAATGAAAACTCTTCAGTGTTTGTGCAATTTTGAGGCTGTGAAAGACCAACTGAGATTATTGCCTGAGTGTGGGCTTCATCCAAGAGTCCAATCTGAGCATAAAAGAGAAGATTGGTGAAAGGTTTTCGTGCAACATTCAAGGATTCATTCAGGGGCTTGAAGCTTATTCATTGAGATAGTTGTATATCTTCATTGGCTACTTTTACCAATTGCTGGGTGCAATTTCCAAGGCAATACAACTGCTATTATCTCAGTTGTACAGACCTTCCTAGCTGGGCGTGTGAATCAAAGCTAGAAACGCCTATGTATTGAGGCTGCATTTTGTCCTATGGTGGGCGTCGTTGTTGTTTGAGGTTTAGAAAGGGCTGCTGTGTACAGATTTCAGGGCCGTAAATCATTTCTAGCTCCAGCTATACCCTCCTCAAGGGTTGACATATCCTTCAAGAGCCAAGTCGCCCTCACTCTTGTGCATATTCCTCCATCATAGTGGGCGTCCAACCTATCTTAGGCATCTTGCATATCAACTAGGGAGGAGAATACAATAATTGCAGCAGAACGATGCTTACCAGGTTCTTATAATTTGCTGTTACAAGTTTTCAGAAATTAATGATATCATTGTAAGCACTTGGACTTTTGAAATTTAATAAAAATCTCTTATATGCTGCTGCTATTCTCTGGTTGTTATCACCTGTTAGTTGCATTGCATTTATTAGATAATATTTCTTAATGCATTGTTACTTGGCATCCTATTGAGATAATACATAAAATTGCAAAAACAAATAAAAAAACCAAAAATTGCATCCTTTAAAACATCAATTGTCAGTGGTTAGAACCAACAGGGTTCTTAGAGTGGTCTCAAAGCGGTTTCCTACAAGCCTTAGGGTTTGAATCTAGCTCTGTGGATGCAACAAAGTGACAGGTACAAAAGATATATTGCAATGGAAGATAGAAAGCAAAAACAGTGGCCACAACCTTATCCTGAACATGACAGCTTTTCAGCTGCAATAGTAGCAAGACAGTGTGGTACTAAAATTGGTTCAACTAGCACAATGGGTGACGGAGGTGGTGGTAGCCCACCTAGAAATGAACTTGGAAATGAAGCTAAAAATGGGGCAAACAATGAAGAAAGAGAAGCACGAGAGATTATGAGAAACATGGCAACAAGGTAGTGTTGGTGTACGTTTTATCATCCACCGAACACACAGAATAAAATGTCCAAAGACACTCTATCCTCTCTTGAAAAACCACTGTGTATGCTAAGATTGCAAGAAGATCATATGACGATTCCAAGGTTTCTTTTGTTGGGTCTCGACGTGTGGATAAGCTCAATGGTCGTTGTGATTTGCTGGTAATAAACAAGAGGACTTACGTTAAAGAACTTTTCACAAGTTTGGGACTTAGGCGGATTTATCATTAAAAGGCTTCTCTTCACTTAGGACTTCAATTTGGATCTCAAAAAATAGCAAAAAGGATAAGGGTTTAGGAGGTCTATTCTATGCCTAAGAATTCAAGAGACAATAAAGATCCGGTGAAGGGGATAAACCACACTTTGTTTCGCCTCCTGCTGGACAACATATGCAAAGTGAGTGCAATCTTCAAAGGGTGTGATAATGATTTTCAGACCTCGAATGGGGCTGAAGTTAAGCTTCCACGATTATAAGCTCAGGCTAACTTTACGCATCGAATGCAAATTATCCATTCGAAGAAAGTATGAGCAATACTTCACCATTGAATCGATACGATCAATCTCTCATTCACTTAACCAACTTTCAAAGCAAATTCTATTTAATCTAATTCTAACTTTAATCTATGGCGGAAGAAGATATGCAAACTCGCTTACTATTTGACAATAAAAGTTATTCAAAACAAATCATGCATAAGAGCTTTTATTATTCGAAATAGTCTCAATGCAACAATCTCATACTCTGTCTCCACACATTATAAATGAGGGGGCGAGCTCAATTTATAGGCTCCCCAATTACAATTCAATGGCCAAGATTGATTTCAAATCAACGGCCGAGATTACAAAATAAAACTCTAATTAGGGTTTGTCACTTTCGACCAATGAGAAAATTTCATTTGAGGACACTTGTCCTTTTTGCTAAATATAAATCAACAATAAAATAGAAAGTTGTTGCATGTTGATTCAGAACAATTTGATTGGTTGGAAGATGACGAGGCGCCACCTCAGCGTGTTGGATGCCTTCCTTGGTTGCTTCGTTTTTCTTCCACGTGCTTTGCCTTAGAATATTTTCCCTGCCGATGACTCTGTCCTTTGCGCTTGTTCCTTCCTAGCTTTGATCTTGGATTCCCTTTGAGACTTTGATTTCTTCTTCTGCTTGTATTGGAATCTTTGAGGTCTGGAAGTCTCCCCTTGGAGCAGGTGTCTGGACTTGAAGTCGGTTGCTTTGAACTTCCTCCTGCTTGAACTAGGTTGATGTTATTCCTTTGGATTTCCTCTTTGAATTCTCCAATTTGTGTCGAGAAATTGTCTAAGTATGGAAATATGTTTGGTACACTCTTATTGTCACCATCTGATTCTGATTGGAAGCTTGTCTTTAATTCTTCAGGAGATGAAATCCCTCAAGAAGTTGTCCTGATTGCTTCTTTCAAGTGCCTAGAATCTGGAGAAGAATGCCTCTGTGATTTCGCCACAATGGAGGAAATTGGAATTTCCTTTGTGAAGTATTTCCCAAACTTAGCCAAATTTTGGCTATTTTGTAACACCTTCATGTGGACCATTCAACATTTAGCCAAGGTTTTGGCCATCTCCATGCTCGAACGAACTTTGCCTATGGATTTGCCTTCAATTCTGAATTTGGCTTGTGCTAAGGATTTTATTCATTTCTTCTTTACTCCTCTTCAGCCTTCTTGTTTTCTGTCCAACACTTAGTGAATTCTTCTCCCCAAGGTACCAACACTTAGCCAATTTTCTGAGTTTTAGCCAATTTTCTCATCCTCTCCTTGGGCGGACTTCACATGAGCTTGGATGTTTTCTCTCTCGGCCTAAGTCAGACTCCAAGCCACTTTGGACAAACATCTCTAGGGAGAAGTCGAACTTTCTCAACACTTTGACATTTCTTTTCTTGGTCTAGGTCGGACTTTGCATCATGTTTGCCATTTTACTTGGCGGATCTTATGGATGCCTGGACATACCTTCTCCAAGCAAAGTCGGACTTTGTAAAGGTTTGGACATGCTGTGCTTGGGAAAAGTCAGACTTTCTTGTGTCGTCCACCCATTGGGCAAGGTTGGACTTCACCGGTGCCTTTCTAAATTTTTGAATTTTTACTTAGCCAATTCTTTGAGTTTACTTGGCTGGGTGGACTTCATCAAGCCTAGGACAAGTGCATGGCAGACTTTGAGAACTTCTTTTCATTTATCTTCCCAAGGTAAGGCGGACTTAGAGATTTCTTGCCAAAAGATAGGTCGGGCTTTCCACTAAGCTTGCCATTTTTCATCTC
>VDFB02338739.1:86555-119993 GCA_007258455.2 Sequoia sempervirens | reverse complement strand
TTCCAATGTTTTTGTGCAGTTGCGGACTTTTAGTGGACTACTGAACATTTTTTTATCCAATTCTAATATCTAGTTCCAATGTCTAGTCTTGCCTAAAAGTTCTACAAGATCTATTGTTCCCTTCATTCTATCCATTTTCCTTCTCTTCATTATTTGCGGACTTTTGATGTGGATCCAAACTTCTTCATTTTCTTCATATCCTTTCCTGCATTGAATTCCTTTTAAGTTCCATCAAGCCTCTTCACCTTCTTCATTTCTTTCATATTCCTCACTTTGCAGGATTTTGATGTCCACTCGAATGTTTGTCTTACCTCCCGTCTTGCCATCCTTCCTAGCTCAGTTTTCTTGCATTCCTTCTAAGTTCATTATGTGGGCTTTCCTGATGATATCTGATGTTCAAGCTTCATCCACTTCCCACATCTAGTCCTCACAACCACTTCTACATCAAATACCCACAAAATTTTCATCATGCCCTTTGCCTCTCTTTTCCTCTTGTGTGAGTTCCACTTGACTTCCAAACACCCATCCTCTCCACTTAGACATTTTGTCTTAATGTCCAGTCCTACACCTTTTCTCCCCATTTCCTCCAATCATTTCATACATTCCTTTCAACCCTTTTTTGAAGTTTCGTTGTGATTCAAGACTTCCATTCCTCCATCCAATTCCAACCTCTAATCCTGACCTCAAAATCCAAACTCCATTTCTTGCATCTTGGTCCACATCAAAATCCTGCATTTCTTCCAGATAGTCCCCTACACTCAACAAACCTCCCAAATGCGCCATTAATGCAAAATTTGACCCTGCAACTACTCCAAATGGTTTTTCCCACCTAAAACACTATTCATCCTATGGGCATAAATCCATCTTTAGAATCAATAGTGGATGGTGAAGATTTCATGGGTGACCATACCACCATTAAGTGTTTGTTGACCTCCAAACACTAATGTTCCTCACACCCAATCTAGGTCATCCATCATGGGGGTTTCACGAGATCACAATCACCTGGCATGCCATATCTTGTTCTCAATTGAATTCCCATAAGCAACTAGGTGATTGAATGAGGAATTGTAAATATCAATTTACTTCTCATTCAAACGATTACTCATTTCTCTCTTCCACGCAACTGCAAGCAAAGAAGCCTCTAGGGTTTCAATTCCTACAAATCCAGTCACCATTAGAGCAACAGCATTTGTAAATCTTGAGGTATTCATATTGTAAATGATTCTTACAGCTAAATGTCTCCACAATTCCATTTGTGGATATTTTGGGAAGTTTTCACTTAGGATTTCCTCTTGCCAATTTGTTGGTATGAATGTAATGAATATTTGATGAATGGGACAACATTCTATCATTTCTTCATTGCACGTGAATTTCTACAATCTAGAATGGATAACTAAGAATCTTCAATTGCTTGATATCATTATTTGTGGTGTATGAATCTATACAACTTATTCCTTTGTGATTTCTATTTGTTGTCTCTCATGTTATGTTAGACTCTATAACCTAATGAATAGGCAATGCTCCTAGAAGTACTGATCAACCATACAGTTTAACTAAAACCATCATTCACCAATAGATTAGGAATATAGGAAGTAGTTTGCATGCACTGCATGATTCAATGTTATACTAAGGGAAGTATCTTCAACAATCCATAATTTTACTTAATCTTTGGAAAGTCATGTTGTGTATACCCACATCTTGTTGTTATGCAGTGATGTGCTTATAACATAATAGAGGCTATAGCAATAGGTTAGTCCTTGGCCTATTGATAATTTTTGGGGTTAGGCATACACCCAGTAGTACTATAGTAGTTTATCCATTTGTCTATCTTCAGTTGCGTTCAATCCTTTTCAAGATACCTCTAAGGAATCTCCCCTTGTTTAGCTAAGCTCAAAGTCAAAGGTCTTATCCACCATAGAAAATTGGTCAAATGTTACCCTACCTAAACATAAGTTAGAGGTTTGTTTCTCTAGGTTTGACACCCCTACCGCTCAAAAAACTACCTAGCTTTAGATATTTGGGACCTACAACTTTGAGCACCAATAAGAGCAACCCTGAAAAAATCCTTCATACATATGTATACAGCACTTCATTTCATTCTTACAGCCTAAGTGGAGTCAAAGAAGTGATTTGCAAGATTGCGGGTCACCCATAATGGTTGCACCATATTTGCATGGCCTTGCACTTGAATCCACACCTCTTACACCCCTTACATCAATAACCATATGCCTTTGTACATGAAAACATGCCCCTGGGGGGTCCACAAGTACTTGCAAGCATTTGAATGTCTTCCTTAGTCAATTTGCATCCAAATGAAACTATAAATGGTGTTCCTATACATGCCTAGAAGTAGGTGTTGACCTTTGTTTGAACAATGGAGTCCCTAGGTGCAGATGCAAATGGCATTTGAAAATTGGATATGGAGCACAAAAGTTCATAATATAGCAAATGTATGGCATAATAGCAAAGTTGGGGTGCAAGCAAGCTATTCACAAGGAGCAAAATAGCCAATGCAAAGCTTAGGAAAAGTGTAGGATTGAAAAGTAGGGACACAATTTGCAATTGTTGTAGATATGTTTCCAACTCCTGCAAAGCAAGGAAAAGGTAATGGGGTAGAGCAGGGATGCAAGCAAGAATTGTAAGGGTGCAAGAAAGTTCCAAATCTCTACAATGTAAAGCAAATAGAGATCAAAAGCAATCAAACAATTTGCAAAAGCAAGATGATAGTTTGCCAACCAATGTAGATCATGGAGGTTGAAATGCAATTTGCAAATTATAGATGTAGGAGAGAAGTCCACAAAAGACGAGGAAATTGGAGTGAGTTAGAGGATGCATGCAATTTGCAAAAAATTGTACGATTGCTCAAGAAGTCTGAAACCTTACAATGTAAAGTAGGTGGAGAATGTGAGCACACAATTTGCAACATTGCAGAATTGCACCAAGGTTCAAAAGTTCTGCCTAGGCCTACATTTTGCCTCCCATGCACTTAAACTTGAAATTTTTGACACTTTACACAAGGCAAAGATTGAAAGGGGAATGAAACACAATACTAAGTATGATTACCTTAATAGATCCCAATGAAGGAGATCTCAAATTGAACATTTATGATGGGCCAAATAAGGAACCTAGGCAACAATGGGGCACAAAATGCAATCTTGGGGTATGCAAGATTGAGTGCTGACATAGGCTCTAGTTGGGGATGCATGCCTCTTGCAAGCACAACAACAATCCAAACAAGTCTCCAAGATGCAAACCAAAATGAGCAGTGAGACAAGGAAACCAAAAGACACACAAACAAAGATATATATTATGTATAAGAGTTAAGACAACATTACAAAGCCTAAAGACCTAACACAAAACATGAATACATAACTTGCACACCCAATGACATGGAGACACAAACAAAGATTAATTTTGTATGGCATGCAAGTAAACTTAGAAACATGCTGCAGGTCAAGCCTATAGGACAAGTCCTAAATAGGAATTATATGGCACAAGGCCATAGACAAATTGAAAGATAATTCCTTCCTCTATCAAACACTACCTTGCCAAAAGAGTTGATCACCCTTGCACTAATAATGTTCTTCATGCTCAACTACAACATAAAATGGTATATATGTCCACACATGAACAGACCACCAATGCATAGGAAACAAAAATCAAACCACCCATGATATTCAATAGAGCAACCTTCCATAAGTAGTAGAAGCATGATTCATGCACTACCTCATTGTTACAATTCTTTGAACATCCCATGCAACATCTTGCAAGTTTTGATCAATTTGATTAGCAGCCCAATCTAAACACATAGGAGAATGAAGACTGATAATTAGGAGGTATTTTCCACAACATATCAAATTATGATATTGCTATCAGGATTCAACCGTGTAGTTTTCGAGTCAAACTCATTGACCCATGTTTCATGAGTAGTGGTTCACAAGAACCCTTAGCACTCATTGCATCTAGGTGATGCTCACAGAGGTGAAGCATTGGGCCGTCCTGGGAGGTCACCCATCCCAGTATTGCTCCAGCTCAAGCATGCTTAACCACGGAGTTTTTCCCCAAGGTTTAAGCCCACTTAGCTTGCAACCCCATTTGCAAAACCTTCAGCAAGTGTTGTGCCTTATGAACCATTCATTATAGAGCCCCTTTAGCTCATCAATTGATAAGTAGGAGGTATTTTCCACAGCGTGTCAAATTATGATATTGCTCTATCAAGATTCAACTATGTAGTTTTCAAGTCAAATTATGTTTGTAATTAGTGGTTCACCGGGGCTTATCTCCGTGACAATGGGTATCGAGTCCCTTGGCAAATTGCATCTGGGTGATGCTCCACGAGTGGCTCTTGAATAGGAGGTCACCCATCCGGTATTGGCTCCAGCTCAAGTGCAAGCAGCAGGGGAGTTTTAAAGGTTAAGCCCGCCAGCTGCGGGGAAAAACTCCATGGTTAGCGAGCTGGAAACCCATCGGGATGGTGACATAAGGGCATTTGTCTTCACCTCTGTGACGGAAATGGGGGTTTTCCAAGCCTAAGTGGGCTTACAAACGCGGGAAAAACTCCTGGTGATTTGGCGCGCCGGCTGGAGCAATACTGGGATGGGTGACCTCCGGGAGGACCCCGGTGCACACCTCTGTGAGCATCACCTAATGCAATGAGTGCTAAGTGGTTCTTGTGAACCACTACTCATGAAACATGGGTCAATGAGTTTGACTCGAAAACTAAACGGTTGAATCCTGATAGCAATATCATAGAATGAAGACTTTCATACCCCATGTCTTCAATACCAACCTAGTTTCTAAACAGCCCAAGTGAATCAAGACCAAAACTAGAAGTCTTAAATTCACAAGGCATAGAAAAATATATCTGGTTGACATTCTAATCTGCACAAAGAAGAACCTTGTCATGCACCTCAAAGTGAAACATTTCAAGCTCAAGCATACCTTCAAGTTGGGTTGTACCATGCTGATCTTCATGCTAATCTTTAAACTCTTCCAAACATTGCAGCCCACTCATTTGGTTGCATGCATGTAAGTCACAGCTGAAAGACTCAATCTCAAGCATAGCAATGTCCTCCTCAATAAGTGTTTGATGACCCTCAACATACTATAAAGCCTCATATTCTTTTGCAAACTTATTAGGCACATTAAAATTTGGAAACCAGCATGCATGCCCACCACAAATGCTGATAATACTTCTCTAGACCTGAATAACACGCATGACTCAAGTCCAAATCTATTTCATCAGCACAAAGAACATCAACCTTGGGCACCTCATGTGAAGAACCAAGGTCTTCAAATCACCTCTTTGTTTCAAACTCTCCCACCGTGCTGAAATAAAACCACTATAATCAAACTTGAAACTAATTCCTCTCTTCTTTATTCACATGGAATGTGTCTCCTTACAACTTATTTGTAGCACAATCAACATGGAGAAAATGACATGCCTAACACCAAATAAGTAGATTCTCCAATGCATCCACATGACCACCAACATCACAATCTTCAAGTGCAAGTCCATCAAGCTAAAAATCCATGTCTACACTCCCACCTTCATCAACATATTCATCATGAGGTGTAGACCCATCCACCTCATTCCTGTATGAGCAAACACTCACAGCAAAGCCATCATTAGTATCACCATCCTCAAAGCAAATAAAACATGGAATAACATCAAACAGAAAGTCATGTTCTCGTTCCTCAAGCAAAAAACTTGCATTCACACTATCAGCATCTTTAATTCTGGAAATAAAATCTTCAGACTGCAAATTCTTCTTCATGCTTATCTCTTTGTCATCATAATTGTCTTAAAATGCAACATCACACATATCAGCCTCTTCTAAACATGCATTTGCAATGTGAGCTTCGTGAACACCACTAAAACAAGACAAACCTCCATCATGATCATTATCTATTACTAACTCATTATTACCAGCACTTGGAGGTGTGATACTTGCAACACTTGATGCTTATTTGATCTCTTCAATAACATTTGTCCACCCATATGCCTCGTCTAGACTTGTAGGCTTAAACTCCAATGGAAGCAAGCTTGCACCATGCTCAAAAGCCTCATACATTAGGCCTATCATTCTCTGGAAGGCAAGAGAATGCAATTGCAATCCTTTGGTTAAAATCTGAAATTGACTTCCCTTCTTGCCATTTAATATTTGCTAACTATTTGGCAGGAAAATCAGGGTCAACACCACCTATGAACTGCTCACTGATGGCAGCAATAAGGTCATCCCATGAAGAAAAATGACAGCTTAAAAAACTATCCAACCACTTCTTGCACTCCCACTCAAAGATTTGACTAAGAACTCCATCCACAAGTCTTTTTGTTTTATCTCAAAATCTTGCCTCAAGTTAGCAAATCTTTCAATGTGTGTGTCTCCTTGTGAATCATCTTCATGCCTGTCAAACTTAGACAACCAGTTGAAGACTTCTCTTCACAAGGGATTTGGGCTTTTGGATACCCAAGACAAATCTAACTGTTAATACTCATTAGTAATAAGGGACAAATTGGGAGGCTTGGATTTTTTACTCTTACAGGCAATATGTTGGACTTTAGATTGTGATATGTCAAGCTCACTAGCGTAGTTATCAACATCATAATGATCTTAGCAACCAGGGTTGGAAGCAAAGGAAGAAGCATGTGAAGGAGCATCCCTAGGATAATCTTCACACTAAAGATCCATGCCTCACAAAATCATTGCATTCTGTAACTGAACATTTGCTCTTATACACTTAATATTGTTTGCAAGGATGGGATAGTGTATACAATGAGAAAGAAATAAAATTATGCACAATTTTACCAACCATTGTTCTCATGAGAGGTGGAAAGAAGTATCAAAGAAAACATCTTAGTTGCAGTAGCATTAACTTTGATTTCAGGACAAGAGTCGTCACCTCAATAATGAGGACAACATTGAAGAAAAATAAATCTCCAAAGACAAAACTGTGTCCAAATACATTTCACCAACAGAACCTTCATATGGGGCATAGAAGTGCACCAGGAGCCCCTTGAAATCTCCTCCACAATGGCACCATTTATTGGCATAAGTTGACAAGCTGCCAACTACATTCAGCAGAATGGCACAACTACAAGTAACTTCATGACTAGTGCTTGAAATATTATAACAGTTTAAAATACCAGCAACAACATCCCCAACAATAGCACCATTTATTGGCACTTCTCCCACATACTCTAAAGATAGATTGAAACCTACGGCCGGGGAAGGCCAAATTAGAATGACAAACACACAACTTATGATTAGCTAGAGGACAACTATGGGCCAATGCATGACAAAGAGTAACTTCTTCTTCTTTAGGCTCTGCTAGGCCAAGGGAGGTATTCCCTGAGGTCACAATACAGGATAATCAAAGAGAAATGACCATTTAGACACAAGGCCCTCAAATAAGCATACCCAAGGTGTTACGAATCCCTAAGATTTGTCACTAGACTCGTGTCAACACCAGCAACACACATGCCTTCCATGATCTTAAACAAGCAAATAACAACACACTTACACAAGAACCAAAAGATAACAACAGTTTTAGGTCCCTACAAATGAATCCTTTTAACTATAGATACGTATGTGCGAGATGGAAACATACTATCATGATCCTCTACCCATGTATCAATTTTAGCTTGCATAAGGTGTGGCATTAGTTGCATCACTAAATCATGAAAGCATGGTGGAACCTAATCTATTTCTAAACTACTAAGAAAGACGTGATATATTGAAAGTGTGTTTAGCCTCTCACCATCTAAACCAATGCCTACTCAATTGGGCGATTGAGTCATAGCTTGCAACGAAGATGAAAAAAGACCTAAAACCATCAGTGGAATTGAAGTTGCATATGCATATATATTAGAAAATAAAGGACATCTACAACTAAGCATACTTCAAATATTCATCTCAAAAAAATAACAATCCACATGCGATAAGAAAAGACCCCCACAAGGTAGCTTGCAATACATAGAATGTTGCTATACATTAATCAGTGTCTCATTACATCAAGCTAGCAAGTGTGAAAGAGTAAACCAATAGTTGGGCTCAAAGGATCCCCTGCAATGTTATAGACTACCATGGAGAGACATAGACAACCAAATCATTGCATGAATAACTTTTTCTCTAATTTACAAAGCATATTGCATCCCTTTAAAAGCTAGAATTGCATCATTTGATGCCCTAGATCAAACTTAGACAACCCTGACCAGAAAATTGGCTCAAGGACCAACCCTGAATACATCCTTCATTCATGTATTTATAGCATTCATTCATTCTTGCAAACTGGGCAGAGTCAAAGGAATGACTTGCAAGCTTCCAGGTCACCCATAATGGTTGCATCATGTTCACAAGGCCTTGCACATGAAACCATACCCCTAAGGGGTCCACAAGTACCTGCAAGTGTTTGAAAGTCTTCTTCAGTTGAATCACATCCAAATACGACCATTAATAGCATTCTTGTACATGCCTGAAAGTAGGTGTTGTCCTCTATTTGAATGGCAGAGTCCCTAGGCGAAGATGCAATTGGCAGGGGTTTATAAAAATTCTTGAATGCCACTTTTATATCCTAGGGTTATCATTCAATTTTCCATCAATGTCAATAGTCCTATCCATTCTTCAGCAAATTTTGCTTTCAGCATATTTAAGAATATACTTGGTACCTTAATCTTCCCCTTTGATCCAGTTTATTTTATCTCTCAATTTAGCCCCTTTGGTTAAATAATTCTAGTGGCACCTCCATTTATGTCTAATCTCAGCCATCTCCTATTGCAAGTCTACATCATTGGGGTTCTCTTGGATCCTTTCTTCACACACAGCCAAATTTTATTTGTATCTTTCCCTATTCATCTTCTATTAAGAGCCATTTTCTTTCCAATTGTGTTTAGAAAATTCTTACAGCACTTGGTCAAATTGCTCCAGAAATCAATAGAAGACATGGAGGGGTACAAAGTTTCAAACTAACTTAAGACATTTAAATAATAGATTATAACAGTACTAGAAATTACTCTTTAGCTAAGGCTATTTGGTCCAGCACAACAATAAATAGTTTGTTAAATATGAAATACACTTTGCTATAACTCTTTTTTGTACAAGTTATGATTACACACTTCACGCATAAAAGCAATCCAACAATTTACCATTTAATCTCACAATAATAAAATGAAATGATAAGAAGAAACATTCAAAATAAAGAACAGAAAATAATGTCACCATCATTTCCTAAGAGTGGGCCCTCTTCTCAGTTCTCAAGGTTACTGGAACACTTCACTGCAAACTCCTTAAGATCAAAACAGATTATATTATTTCTGAATAGAGTTCAATATCTATATTTCACTCCATCTGTGTGCTTCATATGTTGTGATTTAAATAGAGTTTCTATGGCACACGGCCTACAATAAACTACAACAAATTAACCATAAAAATAGAGAGCATTTTGGTTTACAACCTACCAACTCAAAATAAACCGGACGCACACGACCAAACCTTTGCATAACAAAATAACCAATATATAAATCAATTACAACAAAATGGATTACTATTCTATAAAAAGAATAAAATGTTTTTATCAAATGGGAACAACTATATATTATAAAGCAGCTATCTAATAATTTGGAAATTATTTCATATCACTGAAATTGCATTCTAAGCAACTACATAAAATCTTTTGTCTCCACTTTCAACATGTTCCACAATTTATTAAAAAATGCAATCTAATAGTTATTTTTCTTATTTTACCTCAAAACTAAATTAAATATTACCTTTTTTTATTTAATCATACGCATCGGAATTATTAAAAAGGTCGAGATATGGTATGAAAATAGAGCACAAATGTGATCATTACAGTATAGGAAAATTCAAAATGGTTTAAAATATGGGACAAAAGGGACATAAATGAATCTCATTAATCATTACATCAGCAAACAATTCCTAAGATGTGCAGTAGGTGGGAGAAATATCATCTAAGTCAATGAACTGCCAAATGCAGTGATGATGAACCCCAATGTGCATGGTGTGAGCATGATAAAATGGGTTCTTCGCTAACTTTAAGCCTCCTTGATTGTCACAAAAAAGTGGAGTCAACATAATCTAAGAAGTTGCAGATCTCTCAAATCTCAATGTAACCATATTGCTACACGATTGGCACTAACAACTACTTTGTACTCTACTTCAATGGAAGATAAACCTATAGAGTGTTGAAGCTCTACCATGAAACAACTCCTAAGCCTGAAGATAAAGTATAGCTAGCAATTAATCTCCAATTATCAACTAAACAAGCGCAATCAAAGTCCATATAACTTTTCAACCTAAAGCATTTGTTTTCTAATAGAGAATGCCAAAGTCAAGAGTAAATTTGACATATCACAACACACATTTTGCTGCCTGCCAATGAACAAGTTTTTCAATTGGACTAAAAATTGAGATAGAATATCTAACAACAAAGCAAAGATCAAGTCATATGGATGTAACATATATCAAAATGTCTATCAATTGTTTATAGAATGGTACCTCAATCAATGATAATTCATCATAGCTTGACAACTTCAAGTGAGCATCCATAGGTGTGATAGATGGATTACAATCAACCATGCAAAACCATTTCAAAAGATTTGTAGAATACTTGAACTAAGCCATGAAAAAGAAGTGGTCACATTGCCAGAACTCCACTCCTAAGCAATATTACATAAAGCTTTAGATCAGTCATGCCAAACACAAAAATTCTAAGTTACTGAATTGGAATCGAGTATGTGTATGTGGATATGATATGCCAGTACAACAATTTGTTTTGGAGGAGTTGGGTACATTATGGATACATCCATTATGAGGGCAACTAAACATCACCCCACCCAGTACATAGTGTTATGTTGCCAGCAAGGATTATGGTCTCTAATCGTTTGCCCAACATAGTGTTATCTTGCTTATTTCAACCTAGTCAACCTTCTATGCAACCCACTTTCCTTATGTTCTCACCTTGATCTACTTTTGCATGGCCACTAAGAACATACTTGAATCAAAACTTATGTAAATTTGATGTACATCTTCAAAACTTGGTTAAAGATAAGGCCTTCATCACCCCATGCTCATTTTCTTGTCTTCTTGCAAAAAATCGTTTCACTACCATAGACTGTTATTGGTTTGTCAATCTTCAAGGCCCCTCTAGCATAGTATTTCACAAAACCTCTTCTGATCAACCCATCTCTTCCTTGCAACCTTGGCTTAGCTGTGAGCTTGCTAAGCCTTTAGGCCACAAATTTGAGTTGTTCCAAGTCATTCTTAAATTGGTCAGCAAGATGAATTTCATACACTACCTACTTTGCACTCTATCAGGCACCAAGAGCCACCACTTCTTTATCACTAGCTTCCACTTGGAACAATTCAATCTCTTTCCAATGTTTATTCTAGTGATCAGCCAAGTCATCCTTCTAAATGTTGGCCAAGTCAACAATTTTTGGAGCTCAACCAATTCTTGGACAGTTGCCAATTACACCATCAAATTTTGTAGCTTGGTTGTGTTGATATGCAACTATGCTTTGGTTGAGGACTTTGGTATATACTTTATTAGCAAGCCACCTTTTATTCAAGAGTTCATTGATTACAGAAACATGTTGCATGTCTTCTATCATGTCCCTTTTCATAATATTCCTAAACCCTACAATATTTTTTGTATTTTCTGATTTATGCAAATTGAAATAAATAAGGAATGCAGAACAGCACTATTAAATTTCAATATAATCAAATATTATTATTATAGCCAAGATCTGAAAACTCATAAATACTAATGCAAGATACAACAAAACCCTTTACATATAATAATCATCGGAAATACCAAATATCACAAATAATATTATGCTGCAATTTCAACTTACAAATGCTATGATGGATATCAACTTACAACGTATGGAAGGATTGAAGACTTAGGATTATCACGCAACAAGTATGATATGTATGGGACAATGTGTACCAAAGATAGTATGGCAGACTTCAAGAAAGATATGGCACCCAAGATAAAGTACAGCAACATAAACCTAGAACCCAGCAACAATAATAAATGTCCAACAGCACTCTATGATGATTATGAATTGCTGCAATGGCAAAAGAGGTAGGTACGGCAAGACATAGGAGATGTATGGCACCCTTGTTGAATCTATAGGGCTGAATAATACCTCCTATATCGATAATGATTTTCTGTTCCACAGCAAATAGAATATAAATATATTGAAAAACCTCCACAAAACTAAAACTTAACCTACAATCCTTTACACAATCTAAAAAGCTTCAAATGCTCTTGAACCTTGGAATGAACTTCAATCTTTCAATACAATGATAATCCTTGGATGGAATCACCTCAAATGATCAAGAGGGTTTTTGTTCTCCAATCCAAAATGGAAACCAAGAGGATTTTTGTCCTCCAAATTCCCTGCACCAAAGGGTTTTCATTCCTCGGCATGGAG
Organism: Sequoia sempervirens; assembly: GCA_007258455.2. Classification (NCBI taxonomy): domain Eukaryota; kingdom Viridiplantae; phylum Streptophyta; class Pinopsida; order Cupressales; family Cupressaceae; genus Sequoia; species Sequoia sempervirens. Next base: position 107,536 of record VDFB02338739.1, on the reverse strand, counting down.
ATGAACACAAGTGCTCAAGCTCTCAGAAAAGGATTTGATGACATATAATAGTAGATGATTCCTTTAATCAATTTTCCCTCCTTTTACAAATTCCTTTTGGACCCCTTAATTTGAATTTCAGTTGTTCCCTCCTAAAACTCACTCCAAAAAGTGTTTAAAAACACATTTAAAATTAAATATTACATGAGGCCTTGTAATGTCCCATTTAGAAGGCCAATTTATTAAAATAATAATATTTAAGTTGTCCTTATAAAATCAAGTTATTAGGCCCAACTTTAACATATTATTATTAATAATTTCCCTAACTTATCTCTTAGCCTATGTGAAATGAGGAAATAGGTCCCCAACAAATTTAATTCAATGCTCCCCAAGGGCATGTCCACAACCCAAAATGAACCCACCCCCAATAGGGTATATTTCAGGGGCGTAGGGACAAGTAGGAAGTTTACCCAACACCGTCCCCTTCTTTTTCAAAATTTCAAAAACATCCCAGGACATCAAAAAAATTGTAGGGTGCACTTGGGCACATTCAAGGATGGCTAGAGGACGTCCAAATATCTCCCATCAATTGTGAGGACGACTAGCCGCCCCCTAACATACCTAGGCACATTTCAATTACTTTTCTTAAAACTTACAACCTTTCAATGCCTATTTGGTTTAGACATGCCCATCTAAGATTTACAAAAAGTTATGAAAATGGTGTGTGCCATAAAGGTCTATGTGGTTTTGAAGGTCTTCATTTGGGCTTGGTGATGGGGATCCACCCCTCAACCCCACCCTATATGGTGATAGGGAATGTGCCCAAGGTGTTGCTCCTAGATCCTGTGAGGGGCATTACCCCCAAAACCCCACCAAACTATAAGTCTAACCAAGCAATAGACCAATGATTAATCATGATCACAAAATCTACTAAATACACATCCCCTATTGTAGATCTATTCATCTTCACAATCAAGAACAACTTCTTTAGTATACAAGCATTGCCATAGTCAAAGTGAGCACGCTATAGTCATTATACTGCTAAATACAAGTTAAATCATAGTCAATAGGAAATGCCATTTTCATAATGCAAAAAAGGTATCTATCATGCCCTACACAAACAAATCATATAGCAATCTCATCTATTATTATCCTAGTTGAGGTCAAGCTAGAACATAACCAATTATATTTTTACTTAATCATTCCTTTTTGTTAATGAGTTCAACAAAAAACATGTAGTCTTCAAGGCTTGAGGAAAACTTCAATGATAAATCCCTCACCTGAATATACAAGCCAATCAGGCATGTCTTTATTGACTCATGCTCATACATATATATAAAGAACATCACAATTCTTATTCAATTGCACATGCTCACAAAGGTTCTATATTGTCTATGATGAATGCTTGATCAATGTAATCATATGTATATTTGATATTTCCTTATATTTTAAAATTTTCCCTATTTTTTAATAGTCATCCCCTACCATCCCCTAAAAATGGCCCTAAAGGAAACTCACGTCACCACCCTCTGTCATTCCCATGCCAAAAACTTGGGGCAGCAGAAAGTTAATTTGAAAAGGGGACATGGCATCATCCTCTACACAACGGTTTTGCATAAACATTAGTTCCTCCTCTTGCAAATCCTCCTTTGTGAGTTGTGTCAATAGAGATTTGAACAAATTTGGACCAACCCATGCAAGTGTTGAACTAGTTTCAACCCACTCATATCTAGGTCATCTAGCAAATTTGGCCTCACAGTCTCCAAAATTGCACACATATTGTGGACTTATCCTTTTGACAAAGAAGGTTGTGCCTCTACCTCTACCTCTACCTTGTACAGCCTAAGTTGTGCAATTTGGTTCTAAAGGTGCTAGATTTCAATACTAATAGGGAGCATACACTAGCTTTGACCATACCCTTGTGAGTGAAAAAAAAAGTTGTTGTAAAGGATGCCTCGAGTCAACCCACCTCACATTATTCATTTGTGGGTTCATCAAATGCCTCCATAAGCATCTCAAATGTTGGATCCTATGCATGACTATCCATTTACCTACACACTTTTCACACTAGTCACCAAAGTTGCATTTGTGCTTATACAGGGTGGTCCCATTCTTTTTTCCCTTTTGCAATGGGATCCCTTGTTGCTTAGAACCAAAACCAACCACTTTGACATAAAAAGAAGGTTAATGTTGCTCAAAAGTGTATCCCTTACAAGTTTCTTCCTCATGTCCTCCCTTTCCCTCATGCCCTTCATCTTCATCTTCACCTTGGACTTCATCATTGCCTTTATTTTTGGCTTGGGCTTTGTCATCACCATATTACTTCAACACATAGACTTAGCTGGCCCATCTACCATCTCTCTTCATGTACTCTCTTAGGTTGTCTCAATTTGCTTTGCCTACAAATTTGGTTGCTTTGTCATTTGTTGGAACAGTAGCCTTGGTTTCACACCCTTTTGGGCTTAGACCATTGAGTCCCTAGCCTCATCCTCAAGTTGTGTAGTGTTGATCACATTCAAGTCTTGCATAACATCCCTAGACAATGTGCTACATTGGGGCAATATCTACACACATCAATGGCGCTTCTTCTAATGCAAGCACCCATTGCCAAACTCTACTTTTTCTTCCACCTACTTCTACTTCCTTTTTCCTTTTTTCTTTGGGCTCTCTCCTTTGTCATTGGGCATGGCTCATCCTTGTGAATACGTATGATTTTCTTTGTAGCTTGTTGTGAAGGAAGTGGTCACACAAGCTCTCACTTAAGAGGCTACAAATAATATTGAGGAATGGACACTAATTGTTCACTTTCAACTCCATAAGTAGTCAAATTTCCAAGTCATAGATGTTAGATTAGATAAGACTAACCACCCTATACACATGTATGTCTAGCAATTTTTGTTAATATGTTGGACTATGTACAATGTAAGATCTACAAGTGATTGAACTTATCTATATGTTCAAACGTGTCCATCACATACTACATAGAGATTATGTAGGGTAAACCACTTCCCTTCTGCAACAAGATTGCTACCAAGGTGTAGTTGCACACAGCCACAAAACTATAAATATCCTTGTATGCACCAAGCAATCTGCATGGGATGCATTATTCCTCACCAAAAACATGCAATAGTTAATATAATAACTCATAAATTTTGCCTTACAAATATATTTGTTGTAGCTCTTTGCGAGGGAGTCAACGGCCATTAAGAAGTGTATTTCTTGTTGGTTGAGATGATAATGACATCAAACACAATCAACAAGATCAGACCACATTTGAATTTCCCTTCATGAAATCATATGCCTCCTCTACATTTTGATTAATCCTATCAACAACATAATGCATTAAGTTGTAACTTGTACCCAACACTATTTAATCCAATCTATTGTGTGATCTCCAAAACCTCCTTGGTGTTTGAGTTCCAACACTCAATCAACGTGAGCTTCAAAATAATCAAGTGTGCAACGACCTTATGGCTCATTCCTAGGCTGTGGCCACACATAGGATGACTTTTCTCATTTCTAGATGTGTCTGCTTAGTGATTTGGCTTGGCTAACTTTCTAAGCTATAGGTTGTGGCCAAGTCGTATGTGTGTTTAAAGTCATGAATCTGACATAGTGTCACCAATCACACAGCCATGTGCAAAGTCATCCTAATCTTGTGCAGGATTCAATTTGCTAAATTTTGAATATGTTGACATGCCAAATTCAAGCGCCCTTTATGTAGGCACAAATGCAAGAATCTTACAAGGTTTTACAGCTTTCCAAAGTATAGTGACTCATTCAGCCTCTAAAAGACAGTTGCCTTCAATGCATCTAGGGCCAAAGCATCGTAGAGTTAGATACCCTCCTCTTTGTCATTAGTCAACTTCTTCACCTTCTCCTCTTGAGGTCATTGGTACTTTTGATTCTTGTGGAAAAAAATTGTCAATCTCAACACATGCAACAGCACTAACCAGCTCTTCTTCATTAGCCATATCAGCAATGAACTTATTTAGCAATGTCCATAGCTCATCTCCTTTTTGACCCTTGTTGAAACTCCTTCTCTAGCTCACTACTTGGTTCTCATCATCTCAATCATACTATTTTGCACAACCTTTACCTTGCTTACTTTCCCTTCAGCGAAACATCCTTCTTGCAAACATGTGTAACTTGCTTACTCTCCCTTCTAACTTTGCTCTATCAAGAACAAGGTCATGTTCAATATTGCGCAATAGCTATCAAATTTCTAAAAAAATCCACGGGACCAAAAGAGGGCCACTATAGTACCTAAACCAATACCCGTACCAGTAACTTAGATTAAAATTCCTTAAGACATAAACAATGAAGCTTGGGCCACTGGTCTCATTGAAGGCGTCACAATTTTCATGAAAGGAGGTGTACATTCAAATTTTCATTCTACTCGAAAAGCAAATAATTTTATTAATCTCTATGCTCTAGAGAAAGGTTAGTAGATTTCCTGCATTAATGGGTTTCTAGAATCTTAGTTTGATGCTTGTATCAGTTGCATGAAGTATAATAATTAATAACAAAATTAAGAATGTACATCAGCTAAATAATGAGGTTTGAGATCATAAATTTAGCAAAGCTTTATACACATACAATTTGCATAGTGTCCAAAGGCATCCCCTACCAGGCTAAGTGTATGTGGTCTACTTAGAAATGATGCTGGTTCCTTTAAGTGGACCTTCTCAATTAAAATCTCTTGTAGCACAAACAATTAAGTTGACAGAACCATTGGACCTCGTGAAAGGATTCCTATTGCACCTTCCCCTAAAAATCTTTTGCTTCGTTAGAAGCAAGGACTCTATCTTAATGTATAGGCCATGATTAATGGGACAAACTCAAAACCCTCGCTTCATTGGAAAGGAGTGCTCTGTATGATATGGGCTATGAATTAAGGGACAAGTTCGAGCTGGAAACTAGTCGGTATTCTATGTGACATAAAACAATTCCTTTCCCAATCCAATTAGATTTTTTTGTAGAATTGCTTCTAGGAAGCTAATAGACCAGCAAATTGCTGGACAATGCACATATTTACTAGTCCTAGTCTGGTTCAAATCATAGCCAAAAGTGAGATGCGTGGGCATCGAGTGTAATGATTTTGAATGGGTTGTGATTCCCTAACTTTATTACTCTTTTAGTAAGAACAAACTGTCAAAATTCTTGAACACTATATCGTCTCGTGATCTACAATCATTGCCAGTATGACCTTGGAGTGCTTTCAGTATTTGGCTGATGTAAAGTCAACCTCTCCTGTAATGGCCAGTTTCCCTCCAGCTTGTATCAATTTGTATGCTTTGATTATGCATATCTATCAAAACGATATGGCAGATTATTGACAGGTTTTGTCAATTTGCTACATTCAACTGCGGTGTCTTCAAATAAGATAACATAATATGCATCCTTTGTTCAACAATTTAACTTATTTATTTAAGAGCAGAAGTAACTGTATCTTGCTTTTCATTTACACAATACATCACTTGTATGGCATTATTAATCTGCTACATCTACAAACCAATGAAGGAAAACATGAAAACAATTGAAGAAACTAGTTTTTAAAATTGTATACCTATCTTTCCATCAAAACAAAAGCAGCTTGAATCTCATGTAATTGGGGGGAATAAAGAAATAGTAATTTGTAACAGATGAATACACAAAGAGTGATCAGGAAGCGTCCTTGGCATTGATGAAGAAGGCGATAGAGCAGAAAATGGATGCTATAAACCCAAAAATCCAGAGGGCACACCACAGTGACAACGCCGCCACTGTCAAATCTAAACCCGTCTGTACTGCGCAGCCAAGCATCTTATTCTTTAGTACAATGTTCTAGCAGGGAGCCACAAAGCCTCTTTATGCCCAAATTATTTGCATTCTCCATCCACGGCTGAGCCTCTAGGCATATGTCGATAGCTTGGCCTTTGAGCGTGTGATTTGTACATCTCGAAATTGCCACGTGCCCTATTTCTCTTACATAAAGTAAACAATTTTAATTGTAGTGGTATGAGCAACACCTAGTTAATATGACTTCATATTATTAGTCTGTGCCTCATAAGCGGGAGACTAATGTTTTCACCCCACTCATGTCTATTAGTTTGTTCGGAATCGTGACAATGTTAAATTTTCATCATGCTAATGTTTTTTGGATTATTTTATTAAAAGATAATTTTGGTCTTTTCTTTGCAATTTTGTCATTGGTTGTTACTATTTTCTTCGTGGTTTTGTGTTTTTTTAATAAATATAATTATTCTAATTAATTTAATGAATTTCTAATGTTTTGTTGCTATTAGAAATATTTCATGACTTTGTAATGTTCTTTGATATAGTTGTGTCTTCGCGTCCAGTGTTTTGTTGACGTGTGGTGTTTTAACGAGGACATTATGCATTTACTATTAGCACATTTTTCACCGTGCTTATGCCTATTAATGTGTTCTTCGGGAATCGTGTTAGCAATCTTAATTTTTCGCCATGCTAATGTTTCTAGGATTATTTTATTAAAAGGCAATTTTGGCCTTTTCTTTGTAATTTTGTCATTAGTTGTTGCCATTTTCCTCGTGGTTTTGTGGTTTTTAATTAATTTACTAATTATTCTAATTAATATAACGAATTCCTAATGTTTTTTGCTATTGGAAATATTTCATGACTTTGTAATGTTCTTTGATATAGTCGTGTCTTCGCACCCAATGTTTTTGTTGACGCGTGGCGTTTTAACGAGGACATTGTGCATTTACTATTAGCACATTTTCATTTATTGTGAATAGACTAAAGTGTAAGTGTCATTAACGGCTTACGGTGTGAGGTTTTAAGTCTATCAAGCAAAGGATTATTTGTGTTGTTTATTCATTTGCTTAGATTGTTTGATGAGGATGAAATTTGTGTCTGTTGAGAGGGTTTACATCTATCGTGTTGGAAGCAACAAAGGAGGCATTTGTAAGTTCCTATATCTTTCACACTATCATTTTTGTGTTGTTTATTCATTTGCTCAAATTGTTTGATGAGGGTGAAATTGGTGTCTTTCAAGAGGGTTTGTGTCTATGGTATTAGAAGCGAAAAACAAGGCATTTGTAAGTTCCTATATCTTTTACAGTGTCATTTTATAGTTTTTTGCATCTCTACATTTTATCGATTAATGTTTATTGTTTGTTGTTCTCTGCATTTTATGGGTTAAGGCATGGTCTTCCTTATGTTTGAGTGCTTTTATGGGTTAGTCTTTGTTGTTGAGTTAAATATTTAACACCATAATTCATTAATATGGACTTCTCTGTTGGCAACGATTAAAAACAGAACTAATCTTTTCATTGGACGCATGCATTGCAACTGCACTTCAATCTATTAAATGAAAATGAAAATTAGGTCTTTAAAATAAGTGGAAAATGTCTCGGTATAACTGAAGTGCATGCATCGTTAATGGCTTATGGTGTGAAGTTTTAAGCTTGTCGAGCAAAGGATTATTTTCATTGTTTATTCATTTGCTTTGATTGTTTGATGAAGGTGAAATCTATGTTTATTGAGAGAGTTTATGTTTATTGTATTGGAAGCAAAAAATGAGGCGTTTATAAATTCCTATATCTTTTACAATGTTGTTTTATAGTTTTTTACATCTCTATATTTTATGCATTAATGTCTAGTGTTTGTTCTTCTTTGTATTTTATGGGTTAATGTCTATTCTTCCCTATCTTTCAGTGCTTTTATGGGTTAGTCTCTCTTGTCGAGTTAAAGACTTAACACCATAATTCATTAATGTTGACTTCTCTACTGCCCACGATTAAGAATGGAACTAACTTTTCTTTGCATGCATGCATGCATGCCAACTGCATTACAATGTATTAAATAGAAATGAAAATTAGGTCTAAATAAGTGCAAAATGTCTTGGTATAAAATCATTTCATCAATTGGTAATGTTTTGTTTGTATTGGAAATATTAGACTGAAGTGCAGGCATCATTTATGTCTTATGGAGTGAAGTTTTAAGTCTGTCGAGTAAAGGATTATTTGTGTTGTTTATTCATTTGGTCAGATTGTTTAATGAGAGTGAAATATGTGTTTGTTGAGAGGGTTTATATTTCTCGTATTGGAAGCGACAAGGGAGGCGTTTGTAAGTTCCTATATCTTTTACATTGTCATTTTTGTGTTCTAATCTGTGTCTATTGAGAGGGTTTATGTCTATCATATTAGAAGCAAAAATTGAGGCATTTGTAAGTTTGTGTATCTTTTACAATGTCATTTTATAGTTTTTTATATCTGTGCATTTTATGGGTTAATGTCTATTGTTTATTGTTTTTTGCATTTTATGGGTTAATTTCTATTGTTCGCTATCTTTGAATTCTTTTATGGGTTATTCTATGTTGTTGAGTTAAAGACTTAACACCATAATTCATTAATGTTGAGTTCTCTATTGGTCACAATTAAGAATGGGACTAATGTTTTCTCTACACACATGCATTCTAACTGCACTTCAATCTATTAAATGGAATGAAAATTAGGTCTAAATAGGTGCAAGATGTCTCGATATAAAATCATTTCGTCAATTGGCAATGTTTTGTTCGTATTGGAAATATTTCATGGGTTTGTAATGTTCTTTGATATAGTTGTGTCTTTGCACCCAGTATTTCTGTCGATGTGTGGCGTTTTAACAAGGACATTTAGCATTTGTTACTCCCTCATTTTCATTGATTAATGGATTGTGGTGTCAAGTTTGAAGGCTGTTGAGAGACACATATTTGACCCTCATCAAACAATTTGTCAAAAAAGGACGCGCTTGAAAGTTCGTATATCTTTTACACTATCATTTCATATTTTGTTTAGTTAAAGACTTAACACCATAATTCATAAATGTTGAGTTCTCTGTTGACCATCATTAACTAATCTTTTGTCTGTCATGCATGCATGTCAACAAGATTTCAATCTATTAAATGATGTTTAGGTCTAGATAGGTGCAAAATTTGTCGGTGTAAAATCTGTGGTTGTTGAGAGGGTTTATAACTATCATGTTTGTATGCATGTTGTAACAATTATGTTTGCATCATTTAAAAGCTCTTGTGCAGTTAGACCCTGCCTTTTAAGGCAAGAGACTAACATTTTCACCACGCTCATGCCAATTAATGCATTCCTTGGGAATCATGGTGGCAATATTAATTTTTTGCCATGCTGATGTCTCCGAGATTATTTTATTAAAAGGAAATTTTGGCCTTTTCTTTGCAATTTTGTCATTGGTTGTTGCCATTTTCCTTGTGGTTTTGTGTTTTTTTTTAATTAATTTAATTATTCTAATTAATTTAATGAATTCCTATTGTTTTGTTGCTATTAGAAATATTCCATGACTTTGTAATGTTCTTTGATATAATCGTGTCTCTGCGCCCTGTGTTTCTGTTGAAACGTGGCGCTTTAACAAGGACATTGTGCATTTACTATTAGCACATTTTCATTTATTGTGAGTAGACTGAAGTGTAAGTGTCATTAATGGCTTATGGTGTGAAGTTTTAGATTGTTTGATGAGTGTGAAATCTGTGTGTTGAGAGGGTTTATATCTATGGTATTGTAAGCGGAAAAGGAGGCATTTGTAAGTTCTATATCTTTTACACTGTGATTTCATAGTTTTTTACATTTATACAATTGTTTAATCTCCGTTGTTCCTTATTGATGAGTGTTTTTATGGGTTAATCTCTATTTTTTCAATTTCCTCATTGGCTTTTGATATTTTGGTTGTGGTTATGTATTTTTTCAATCCAAAATAATTGTGTTCATGAAGCAGTGATAGATATTGAAAGATGTCTATCTGTTCAAGACATGTCTGATGTACTGTGGATGTTTCGATGCATGTGCATCATGCATGTCTTGAACAGATAAGACTTATGTTGAAGATGTGTACTTGGAATTGTTAAAATGAAGTTTGTGTTATTTTTTTGCAATTTTCTCATTCACAGTTGATATTTTGTTCCTGGTTTTGAATTTTTCAAATTGCAAATGATAAGTTTTAGCATCTTCGTTACTGATATGGAGTTTGAGCTATATTCTTGCAATTTCCTAATTGGATTTTGATATTTTGGTCATGGTTTTCTATTTTTTCAATCCAATTTAATTGTGTGTTCATGAAACAATGATAGACACTAAAATATGTCTATTTGTTCAAGATATATCTGATATATCATGGATGTTTTGATGAATGTACATCATGGATATCTTGAATAGATAAGACTTCTTTTTTTGATTGGTTAAGTAGGGAAAGGGCCCTAACCCGAACAATTTAGTACAACAATAGAAGAACAACAGGTGGATAGAATAGCAAAAAAGAAGCCCACCAAACTTCCCCCTCCCATAAGCAAAAAGCTTAACCAATACCCATACGATCAAACATAGTAGTTCTATCAGAAGTATCAAAATAGATTAACCTATCATAAGTAGCATCCCTCCCATTTAACTTATAATACCTATTAATATCAACCTTAGAGTCCATACTAAAACTAGAAGTACTATCAGCATTACAAACATTAAAGTTTAGGCTCCAGCGACCATTAACAGTTTTATCATCCTCAAAAAAAACACCAAAATAAACCATCAAAACAAAAAGCACAGAACAGGAAAACGAAGCACCATAGTTATGCTTCCTCAATCAGCTTCCAAGCGGTCAGCAATTCCTCAACAGTGTCATCCACTGTATCCTTTAGCTCCATCTTCCCAGACAAATCCACACCCTCGGTCATCATTTTTTTATTTTGTTGCTTTTTAATTTTACCCATACCCGATACTGTATCCATTATATCCCTCTTCATGATAGTGTCAACCACCGAGCATAAACTCTTAACCCCCTTTTCCAGAGCTTGGATTCTATTGTCCTTGTTCTTCTCTTGCATTCGTTTCTCTAAAACTTGCAGTATTTTCTCTAATCTATTTATATTACCACCATCCTCGACTCTTAACATCTTTTTCAAGAGCTTGAATTTTGCTATCCTCATCCTTCTCTTGCATCCCTTTTTCCAAAACTTGCAGTCTTTCCTCCAATATTTTAATTCTCTCATTACCATCGTCCTCGACATTTTCCTCCTCCTAATCTTTTGTTTCCATCCTCTCTTGGTTATCCATTACATTGTCTTTTTCCTCCTCCTAGGCCACCTCTTGTTGTGACTCCTCTTTTTTGTCTTCATTACCACTGCCACCATCACTTTCCAAATTTGAATCTTCCTCCTTGGTTGAATCACCACCCAAGCTATTAGGGATCTCCTCTATGGAAGAATCGTTATCCTTCCACACTTTCATATCATTGCTTTCCTGCAGGTTGTGGGTACTCTTTTCCTTTGGGTTCTGTGAATTTTTACTTCTTTCTTGCCCCTTTGAAGCCACCATTTCCAGTCTCTTAGACCTTCTACCAACCGAATTTGAGCATTCCACCTCATTGTCATCAGGTATAGTGATCATGTCCACCTCTTCCCCCAATTCTTGAATAATTAGTTTCCTCTTCTTTTTTCTAGTGTAACCATAAGCAGATCCTCCCACACTGATTCATCAAGCTTAGAAGACTTCTTACTAGTGTGTCCGCCTCTTCCACCCAGGTCCATAGAAACATCCCTTCTTTTTTCTAGTGTAACCGTAAGCAGATCCTCCCATGTTGATTCATCAGGCTTAGAAGACTTCTTACTAGGTTTGTTGGTCGGGGAATGGGGTTGGTCTTCAATAAGCTCAATTTTCACAAAGCTTTGAGGCTTGGGGTTTTCAAGCAATTTGAGGGCTAGGTTTCTATGTGGAGTCTTGGTCCACACAAATTTGTAGATGGCTCTTATAATTCCCTAATGTAATGGTGGGTTGGCTCCATGCATTAAACTCTGGCTCAAGGAAGAAAATAAGAACGAAAGGTTAATTTTTTCAAGATGTCTTATGTGATTGAGAATGGGGAAATGATACACATGGATGAACTAGAAGTACCCCTCAAGGGAAAAATACTTAATAACAATGAAACAGACATTATGATACGAGGGTGGAAGCTTAACCCTAGAGTAGTCGTTTTGAAATCTTTCAACTTTTTCTTTGTCTTCAAAGAACTTCTCAATGTAATCTTGATACTTACCATTACTAACCTTGGCCACCCCTGTTCCTTCATATGCTAGTCCCATCGCCTATGCAATTAGCTTCACATCCACTTTAAACTAAATGTTGCCCAGATTAACTTTGCCATCCCTCCATGCACTGGCAAACTTGTAGCTTAGTTTTTCATTATATCCTTCCATTGTTGCAAAGTATGGGGTGAAACCCGCACTCTCAAAAAGACCCCAAAGCTCCTCATTGTTGCAGAGTGATTCATATTTGTGGGGTTCAGTTCACTTCCTAGGGCCTCCCATGGTGCTTTCTTGGCTATGGTAATTCTTAGGGACGAGAAGGAATTCACTTTTGTGTCCTTCAGTGTTCTCAACACTAGCGACTGGCAATTCTAAAAGTTTAGTTTTAATGGCTACTCATTTGAAACATAAACGGCTTAGGGTTTTTTCTACAATGCATTAAAAAGCTAATGCCTTGGTTATCACCTTTTTGAATATCATCATTATTGAGAGTGACAACTCTACCTCCCTTTCTAGTAATGATAACACCTATTTTATTCCTTCTTTTGTCTTTGCTGCAAACACGATTCCATCTATCATTTCGAAGATCAAACTCAGGATTTTTTCTCATGCGATTCATTTCCTTAATTAAACCTTTCTTGTCAAGGTACGAAGCTCTACAGCCCAGTTTCCCTTTCCATCTTTGGCCTTTCATTTCATCAGGACTTGGCAATCCTCTAGCAACGTGCTTCCTCCTTCGTCCAGTCAGCTTGCCATCATGCATCCATAGAGTCCACATCTTCGCTGGACACCTCGACCCATCACTCTTTTTAATCATTATCATTCTCGTCATCATAACCCCTTATTTGAATATTTCTCCAAGTTTGTCCCCTGCAAGAATTTATTTAATTTGGTCAAGAAAATTAGAGAAATCCTAGAAATTTAAAATTTCCTCATTAACACATAGGTTGGCCATAGCATCCGCGACCTTATTTCCTTCCCTAAAGGAATGGCATATTTTATAATATTGAATATCTTGTATCATGCTTTTACAATCTTCCAATAGATCTTTGATTTCCCATGAGATTTTACCCTTGTTGTTAAGATAGTCAATGATCAGCTTTGAGTCTCCTTCTATAATCACCTTACTATACTCCTCTCTGAGATAACTGATTCCAATCCAAATAGCATAAGCTTAGAAAAAGTTGTTTGTTCATGTTCCTAAACCCTTGTTGTATCCTGCTAGATAGGTGCCTTTATCATCCCTAATCACTCCACCAGCAGTAGCCCATCCTGGATTCCCTTTTGAGCAACCATCAAAGTTGCATTTCACCCATCCTATATCTGGGGGAATCCAAACAATATTCTTTCTGATAAGCTATTTTTCCCAGCTTATATTGCTTAAGTCATGGGAGATCCCCCATTGTTGTTTTATGCTTAACTCTTGTTGTGTTGGCCCTTCCTTAGCTTGGTTATACGAATAAATTTCCAGGTTTTCTTGAATTTGTCTTTTTACAATCAGACATAGCTCCTTACTTCTCCTAGTTGTATCTCTAAACACCCTGTTGTTTCTTTCTTTCCACAAGCCCCAAGCCAGAAACAGGGGAACTTATCCCCATAGATCAATGATAATATTATGAGAGTAAGGACAAAAACTCCATCCTTCCACAAAAATTTGAACATTAGCTGGGAAAACCCAGTCCACCTTCAGAATCTTGAGAAAAAAAGCCCAGACTTCTTGAGCATAAGAACATTGAAAGAATAGATGTATGAAAGTTTCCTCTTGTTCATTACAAAGACTACATCTATTGACTAGATACTAGCCTCTTTTCTTTAGGTTCTCTATAGTAAGGATCTTACCATGTAGAACCGTCCACCAAAAACAGTTAATTTTTGGGATTAAATTCTTCCTCCATAGCTTGAGCCAGTTAAAAGATCCCAAATTTTGAGTTTTCTACATCATGGATTCATAGGCAGATTTAACAGAGAACCTACCAGTATCATTTTTTGTCCATATCCATTCATCTTTTATGTTTCTTAAGAAGAGGTTAGGATTTGAAATTTGATTCATAAGCAATTCTAAAGTAGCATCCCATTTTTGTTGTCTACTTCCCCTTAGAACAACATTGTTCAGGTAATCTTTGATGCCTATCCACCTGGGTCTCAACCCTTCCCAAACTAAGTAGTTAGAGACTTTTTTGCCAATACCCCTTTTCAGTCTAGTCTTGATTTGTTGGTGGCCTTTAGAAGCCAACAAAGGGATATGTGTGGACTAGGTATCTTCCCAAAAATTAGTACTTAGCCCATTCCTGACCCTCATTTTTGCTCCTTTAGTTAGGATTCCTTTTGTTTTAAGAAGATTATTCCAAAACATTGATCCATATGAAAGCTTCTTCTTCCTAATAAAATAGCTAGCTTCCTTATTCTTTAGATACTTCTCCCTTAAGATTTGAGCTCAATCTTTTTCACCTTCCAGGAGAAACCAACCCATTTTCGCCACTAGAGCTTTATTAACAATTTTAATCTTTTGATTCCCAACCCTCCAGCTTTCTTTGAGGCACAAACCATTTCCCACTTGATGAGTGCCATTCTTTTTCTTTCCTCCACCTCTAACCATAAAAATATTCTTTGAATTGTTTCAATTCTATCAGCTATATACGTCAGGATATTAAACATAGATAGGTAATAGACTGGTATGTTCTATAGAGAAGCCTTTAAGAGTTGAATTTTTCCTACCAAGCTCAAAAATTTTCCTTTTCAACCAGCTAGTTTTTTTTTAACTTTCTCCACTATATATTTCCAATAGTTGCTATTCAGCTTTCGAGACAATAGAGGTAGGCCAAGGTAGGTAGCAGGTAACTTTGCCTCCTGACACCCCAAGATCCTTATGACTTTGATTTTCACAATCGAGCTAGTATTAAAAAATAGATTTTTCTTTTTTGGTAGTTTATACACTGGCCTGATATTTTAGCATGTTTATCAAGAATAGTTTTCCATTGTTTAGCTTCTACTATAGATTTCTCCCCCATAATAATGGTATCATCAACAAACTGTTGATGTGAGGCAGGGGGTAAGGAAGAAGCAACACAAAAACCTTTCATAATTTTATTATTAAGTTGTTTTTGTATGTTGCGACCTAAAGCTTTAGCCACAATGAAAAACATATAAGGAGACAAAGGATCCCCCTACCTCAAACCCCTGCCTGGTGAGAAAAAACCATGGAGAATACCATTAACCAAGACCGAGTACTTCGAAGTAGTGACACAAGCTTTTAACAAATTGAGGCTTGTAGAACAACAAACAAAAAATTCCAAGAAACCCTATCATAGGCTTTAGAGATGTCTAATTTCAACACCATACTTGGTTTCTTACTGTAATCCATAGAGTGCAAGATCTGATGGGTGTAGATTGTTGCATCCAATATTTATCTTCCTTGAACAAAACCCTTCTGATTAATTGCAATCAGTTTTCCCAAAACTAGTATCAACTTGTTTACTATGATTTTAGAGAAAATCTTATAGGTGGTGTTGCATAAACTTATTGGTCTAAAATAATTCATTGAAGCAGGCTCAGTAGTTTGGGGAATTAGGGCTAGAAAGGTGGTATTCATCTTATTCAAGAGTTCCTAATTTGAAAAAATCCTTAACCACATTAAAGAGGTCCTGGGAGACTATATCCCAGTAAACTTGGAAGAAATTGGGTAGAAATCCATCTGGTCCTGGTGATTTAAAAGCTGCAAAAGAGAAAGCAACCCCCTTCACTTCTTTCATGGAAACAGTCTTGGTTAGTTCTTTCAAGTCTTCCTCCGTGATAACTTTGGGTATAACCTACAGAAACTCTTCTAATTCTAAATTATCAATCTTTGGGAGCTCAGGATAGTTTGAAAAGAAGGAAACAACTCTGTTGCTATTTCTTCTTCACCATCAAGTCGAATTCCATTAGAGGTGGTAAGAGATTCGATCTTGTTTCTTCCCTTGTGCTTCAAATTAGATTGGTGAAAAAACTTAGTGTTTCTATCTCCTTCTCGTAGCCACTGAATCCTAGATTTTTGTTTCCAAAAAACTTCCTCCTTCTTACTTATTTTATGCCATTGGGCTCTCAGCTCCCTTTAGTTGATGTAGACCTTATCATCAGAAATTCCTACCTCCATTTGGTCTTGTATTTCCTTAATTTTCAAATTCAGGTCTTTCTTAGTGCTAAAGATGTTCCCAAAAGTGTATTTGTTCCACCCCTTGACCTTTTCTTTAATTCTTTTTAATTTTTGTGTTAGTCTGAACATAGGGGTACCATCACAAAGTAAAGTCCACCATTCCTCAATTAGAAATTTAAAGTCTAGATGGTGGGACCACATAATTTCATAGGTAAAAGGATATAGTCTTTAAATCACTCTGTCATCTCATTCCAAAATTGATGCATTATGGTTGGACCCTGTTCTAGGAGAGGCTGAAAGGGAGAGATTTTGCATTATGTTCCAGTTAGAGGAGATACAAAAATTTGTCCAGTTTGACTTAGATAAGTTGATTTCCTTACCTTCTATCTGACCAAGTAAAGAGAGATCCTGTTAGAGGGATGCCCATTAATCCAACTGAATCAGTAAAGCTTGAGGTCAATCATACTATCTGGGTAATTAGTTAAACCTCCTTTTTTTTTTCAAATGGGTATAGTGGGGAGTTGAAATCTCCTCCAAGCATCCATAGTTCAACTTTGTTGTTTGCCATAACTCCTTCCACCGTATTCCATAGCTCCAGCCTATCCAATCTCAAGTTAGGGCCATAGATATTGCCCATATTCCAATTGATGGAAGAATCTCCATCCTCCATACTAACTAAGAGACTATTCTTATTCTTGAATTTCAACTTGCCACTGAATCTTGAAGAGTTCTAGCAAGTATCAATCCCTCCAGAGGCACCTTTAGCATCACTGACTTCAAAACCAGCTCCCATCCAAAGCCACTTTAGGGTTTTCTTAAAACTTTCCATTTTCATTTTAGTTTCCTAGATCAAAAGGATATCAAGTTTCACCTCAGCTAAGCAAGCATTTAGCCCATGTTGTTTATAGGGGCCATTTAGATCCCTAACATTCCAAGACAGTATCCTCATAAGTTCAAAAAATAGGAGAGTAGTACTAGGCTAATACTACCCTAGGTGGGAGATTGTACTCCCTTACTTCCTTTTTGATTTGTTCCCTGCCAAGTAATCAAGGGTTTTCTACTTCCCTACTGCCACATCTCTTGTTGTTTCTTTGATTCTTGTTTCCTTTGATTGGGGTCTACCTACTTTGTTATTTCCCCCTACATTTGGTTTTTTTATTTTTCGTGATTTGGTGTTTATCCATCCTTTTTCATCTTTGCTTTCTGGTGTGTGTTCCTCTCCCTAGTTTGGTTCAGGGGGTTCAAGGGTTTGAGTCAATAAATTTTCCTTTTGGCTTATAATTTCCCCTTCCTCATGGGTCTCATTTTGTTGTTCTCCCTCAAATTTTGGAGGTGAAGCAATCCCATTGTTTCCCATTCATTTGTCTAAATCCAACATTTTCTCCAAGGAAGGCGGGGTGGATGGTTCATTGGCAACCTATGAAAGCAACCTTTCCAAATTTTCTTTTGGAGCATCCTTTTTGGGGTTGGGTCTTCCTCATTATTTCCTTGATCAAGTTCCAAGGATTTTTCTATGAGTAGAAAATCTTTATTGGGTGTTGAGGTTTTAGATTCCTTTGATATGTTCATCAAGGTCATATTCTTCAAAGGAGCATTCTTTTGTGTCTTGATTTGGTGTATCTTTGGTTCAAGAGGAGCTTTGTTGCAAGCATCTTGTAAATGCCCAAATTTATTACACCCTTGATAGAACACTGTGGCTCTCTCATATTCTAATGGCTAAACCCATTTCCCAAACTTAGATTTTAAACTAACAAAAGTGGGTAGAAATGTGTTAACCTCCACATTCACACATATTCTTGCATAAACCAATCTAGATTTAAGAAGAGTAACTTTGTCAATAGTGACCAAAGAACCAAAGGAGTTTGCAATCCCCTTAAAAACCTTCTGATGTTAGAACTCTAATGGCAACCCAGGGAGCCTAAACCAGGTAGGGGCAACCTTCCCCAGATCAGCAGAGGGATCAAACCCTAGTTTCCACTTGCATAAAGACAAAATATTTTTAAAACCTCTATCAAAGGCCCACGGTCCCCCTGTGAGAACCTTTAACAAATTCTCAGGGATAACAAAGGTAAACAAAAAAAGACCCTTGGGCATGGCACTTATAGAAACACTTCCTTTGAGTTTCCAAGTGTCAGAGGCCCATTTCCATACCTGGTCTATAGTGGGTTGTCCAGCAAAAAGATTCCCCACCAAAGATAACTTCAAACCTTCCATAGCGTCATTCAAGATTGCATCTGGGACATCCAATTCATCCCCCATTATGGTAGAAAAGGTCAACACAAAATTTTGAGGTGTCTTAGTTGAGCTTTGACCTACTACAAGCTTTTCCACATAGGAGGCCACTTGGTCAGCAGAGCACAGACTGTCCTTGCCCATAGGAGAAAAAATAGGGTTGTTCAAACCCCTAGGCGATGATATATATGAAGTGCATGGCAAGTTTTTGGTCCTCCCGGTTGGAGAAACAACACTATTTTTGGGAAGAGTGGGATGCTTTGGTGGGGGAGCCCTGATCAGGCCCCCTCCAAGCTTATTCATCGAGCTACAGAGGAGTAGAAATTCAAAATTGCAGAGCGTGCACAAAGTAGCTTTTTTTAATGTTATTCACTATGTTATTGATAAGACTTATGTTGAAGATGTGTATTTGGAACTATTAAAATGAATATTGTGCTTTTTTTTGCAATTTTCTCATTGGAAATTGATATTTTGTTCTTGGTTTTGTATTTTCCCAATTGTAATTTATTCTTGGCAGCAATGAAGGAAAAAAAATTATCAATTCATAATGATATGAGTTCATGTGGCTTGTGTGTATGACCACATTTTGCTTTTGTTTGAATCTAATTTTCACTTATTGTAAATAGAGTCAAGTGCAGTCGTCATTAATGGATTATGGTGTTAAGTTTTATTGTTGTCAAGCAGAAGGTTCTTGTGTGTACGTCCACATTTTGCATTTATTTAGATCTGATTTTCATTTATTGTGAATAGATTCAAGTGCAGGTGCCATTAATGGATTATGGTGTTGAGTTTTGAGTCTATATGTGTGTGTGTGTATATGTATGTATGTATATATATGTATGTATATATATATATATATCTATATGTACATATATATGTGTGTGTGTGTATGTATGTTTATAAATGTGTGTATATATATGTATGTGCTTATATATATGTATGTATGTATGTATATAAATACATACATATATATATATATATATATATATATATATATATATATTCAAGTGCAATCATCATTAATGGATTATGGTGTTAAGTTTTATGGTTGTCAAGCAAAAGGTTCTTGTGTGTACGTCCACATTTTGCGTTTATTTAGATCTGATTTTCATTTATTGTGAATAGATTCAAGTGCAATTGTCATTAATGGATTATGGTGTTGAGTTTTGAGTCTATATGTGTGTGTGTGTATGTATGTATGCATATAAATGTGTGTATATATATGTATGTGTTTATATATATATATATATCACTACTGGATTTGACACCATTTTCCGACGGGCGTTCGTCGGTCGTTTGACAAATCTCTGTCGGAAGAGCGACGCAATGGCGAAAATCTTTCCGTCGCTATTTTTTCGTCGCAAGGCCGACGACAAATTAAACGTCGAAATAATGGCGAAGAATTGTCGGTCGGCATCATCATGAAATACCTCGGGAGTTTGTTGGAATATCGACGAAACCTTTGTTTATCCACCGACGAATTACACCAGAAGTTCGTCGTCGGTTCAACGAAATGGGCAAGCAGTAGCGTCGAAACAACGTGGAACGTTCGTCGAAATAGCGACAAAATACTAAAGTAGTAGCGTCGAAAGAACACCAAAAGTTCGTCTAATGTGCGACGAAATAGGCAAGTAGTAGCGTCGGAACAACACCAAAAGTTTGTGCACTTTGCGACGAAATTAGCAAGGAGTAGCATCGGCTGAGCACCAAAAGTTCGTCGAAAGTGCGACGAAATTAGCAAGAAGCAGCGTCGAAACAACGCAAAAAGTTCGTCGACTTTGCAACAAAATTAGCAAGGAGTAGCGTCAGAAGAACACTAAAAGTTCGTCAAAAGTGCGACGAAATGGGCAGGGAGTAGTGTGGTAACAACGCCGAAATATTGTCGGAAGGGCAACGAAATGGGTAGGGAGTTACGACGAAATTGTCGTCGTAGCTATAGCAACTTCGTCGAGCCTTTCTATTGATTCGTTGGTGGTTATCATCGAAATTGTGATGAAGAAGCAAAATTTTAAATATATATATATATATATTCGTGGAAATGTACCATTGCGGAGACTAACGACTGATCATACATACAGACTGCATATTGGTTTGATGCTTCAAACGATGCATTTCTTATATTGAAAAGTGCATTACCTTATTGAGCTTCTCTTTGTTTTGAGTATAGTTTAATATTCTCTACTTAACAAGGCCAACCGCGTGACGGTGGAAGCTCATTTGGCCCTCCCCACCCCCCTCACATCCCTCTCAATTCCCCATACCCAATCATATAACATTAATCATTGATTCATCCATTAATAACATATAACATTCATTTGATTCATCCATTAATAACATCATAACATTCATTCATTCATCCATTAATAACATATAAGATTCATTCATTAACATATAGCATTCATTAATTAACATATTCACATTCATCCATTGACATATAATATTCATTCTTTTAGTTTTTACATATTATCAAAAATATGGTTGTCATGATATGATTACAATCACTTTTTTGTTTGTTTCTTTTTTAAAGCTAAAAAAATATAAAGTGGAGTATCATTTTATAAATCATCTATCCCCCCTTTAGTTGTTCTAACCTCTGCT
>VDFB02338739.1:0-86455 GCA_007258455.2 Sequoia sempervirens | reverse complement strand
ATTGAGATTTGAGAGATCTGCAACTTCTTAGATTATGTTGACTCCACTTTTTTGTGACAATCAAGGAGGCTTAAAGTTAGCGAAGAACCCATTTTATCATGCTCACACCATGCACATTGGGGTTCATCATCACTGCATTTGGCAGTTCATTGACTTAGATGATATTTCTCCCACCTACTGCACATCTTAGGAATTGTTTGCTGATGTAATGATTAATGAGATTCATTTATGTCCCTTTTGTCCCATATTTTAAACCATTTTGAATTTTCCTATACTGTAATGATCACATTTGTGCTCTATTTTCATACCATATCTCGACCTTTTTAATAATTCCGATGCGTATGATTAAATAAAAAAAGGTAATATTTAATTTAGTTTTGAGGTAAAATAAGAAAAATAACTATTAGATTGCATTTTTTAATAAATTGTGGAACATGTTGAAAGTGGAGACAAAAGATTTTATGTAGTTGCTTAGAATGCAATTTCAGTGATATGAAATAATTTCCAAATTATTAGATAGCTGCTTTATAATATATAGTTGTTCCCATTTGATAAAAACATTTTATTCTTTTTATAGAATAGTAATCCATTTTGTTGTAATTGATTTATATATTGGTTATTTTGTTATGCAAAGGTTTGGTCGTGTGCGTCCGGTTTATTTTGAGTTGGTAGGTTGTAAACCAAAATGCTCTCTATTTTTATGGTTAATTTGTTGTAGTTTATTGTAGGCCGTGTGCCATAGAAACTCTATTTAAATCACAACATATGAAGCACACAGATGGAGTGAAATATAGATATTGAACTCTATTCAGAAATAATATAATCTGTTTTGATCTTAAGGAGTTTGCAGTGAAGTGTTCCAGTAACCTTGAGAACTGAGAAGAGGGCCCACTCTTAGGAAATGATGGTGACATTATTTTCTGTTCTTTATTTTGAATGTTTCTTCTTATCATTTCATTTTATTATTGTGAGATTAAATGGTAAATTGTTGGATTGCTTTTATGCGTGAAGTGTGTAATCATAACTTGTACAAAAAAGAGTTATAGCAAAGTGTATTTCATATTTAACAAACTATTTATTGTTGTGCTGGATCAAATAGCCTTAGCTAAAGAGTAATTTCTAGTACTGTTATAATCTATTATTTAAATGTCTTAAGTTAGTTTGAAACTTTGTACCCCTCCATGTCTTCTATTGATTTCTGGAGCAATTTGACCAAGTGCTGTAAGAATTTTCTAAACACAATTGGAAAGAAAATGGCTCTTAATAGAAGATGAATAGGGAAAGATACAAATAAAATTTGGCTGTGTGTGAAGAAAGGATCCAAGAGAACCCCAATGATGTAGACTTGCAATAGGAGATGGCTGAGATTAGACATAAATGGAGGTGCCACTAGAATTATTTAACCAAAGGGGCTAAATTGAGAGATAAAATAAACTGGATCAAAGGGGAAGATTAAGGTACCAAGTATATTCTTAAATATGCTGAAAGCAAAATTTGCTGAAGAATGGATAGGACTATTGACATTGATGGAAAATTGAATGATAACCCTAGGATATAAAAGTGGCATTCAAGAATTTTTATAAACCCCTGCCAATTGCATCTTCGCCTAGGGACTCTGCCATTCAAATAGAGGACAACACCTACTTTCAGGCATGTACAAGAATGCTATTAATGGTCGTATTTGGATGTGATTCAACTGAAGAAGACTTTCAAACACTTGCAGGTACTTGTGGACCCCTTAGGGGTATGGTTTCATGTGCAAGGCCTTGTGAACATGATGCAACCATTATGGGTGACCTGGAAGCTTGCAAGTCATTCCTTTGACTCTGCCCAGTTTGCAAGAATGAATGAATGCTATAAATACATGAATGAAGGATGTATTCAGGGTTGGTCCTTGAGCCAATTTTCTGGTCAGGGTTGTCTAAGTTTGATCTAGGGCATCAAATGATGCAATTCTAGCTTTTAAAGGGATGCAATATGCTTTGTAAATTAGAGAAAAAGTTATTCATGCAATGATTTGGTTGTCTATGTCTCTCCATGGTAGTCTATAACATTGCAGGGGATCCTTTGAGCCCAACTATTGGTTTACTCTTTCACACTTGCTAGCTTGATGTAATGAGACACTGATTAATGTATAGCAACATTCTATGTATTGCAAGCTACCTTGTGGGGGTCTTTTCTTATCGCATGTGGATTGTTATTTTTTTGAGATGAATATTTGAAGTATGCTTAGTTGTAGATGTCCTTTATTTTCTAATATATATGCATATGCAACTTCAATTCCACTGATGGTTTTAGGTCTTTTTTCATCTTCGTTGCAAGCTATGACTCAATCGCCCAATTGAGTAGGCATTGGTTTAGATGGTGAGAGGCTAAACACACTTTCAATATATCACGTCTTTCTTAGTAGTTTAGAAATAGATTAGGTTCCACCATGCTTTCATGATTTAGTGATGCAACTAATGCCACACCTTATGCAAGCTAAAATTGATACATGGGTAGAGGATCATGATAGTATGTTTCCATCTCGCACATACGTATCTATAGTTAAAAGGATTCATTTGTAGGGACCTAAAACTGTTGTTATCTTTTGGTTCTTGTGTAAGTGTGTTGTTATTTGCTTGTTTAAGATCATGGAAGGCATGTGTGTTGCTGGTGTTGACACGAGTCTAGTGACAAATCTTAGGGATTCGTAACACCTTGGGTATGCTTATTTGAGGGCCTTGTGTCTAAATGGTCATTTCTCTTTGATTATCCTGTATTGTGACCTCAGGGAATACCTCCCTTGGCCTAGCAGAGCCTAAAGAAGAAGAAGTTACTCTTTGTCATGCATTGGCCCATAGTTGTCCTCTAGCTAATCATAAGTTGTGTGTTTGTCATTCTAATTTGGCCTTCCCCGGCCGTAGGTTTCAATCTATCTTTAGAGTATGTGGGAGAAGTGCCAATAAATGGTGCTATTGTTGGGGATGTTGTTGCTGGTATTTTAAACTGTTATAATATTTCAAGCACTAGTCATGAAGTTACTTGTAGTTGTGCCATTCTGCTGAATGTAGTTGGCAGCTTGTCAACTTATGCCAATAAATGGTGCCATTGTGGAGGAGATTTCAAGGGGCTCCTGGTGCACTTCTATGCCCCATATGAAGGTTCTGTTGGTGAAATGTATTTGGACACAGTTTTGTCTTTGGAGATTTATTTTTCTTCAATGTTGTCCTCATTATTGAGGTGACGACTCTTGTCCTGAAATCAAAGTTAATGCTACTGCAACTAAGATGTTTTCTTTGATACTTCTTTCCACCTCTCATGAGAACAATGGTTGGTAAAATTGTGCATAATTTTATTTCTTTCTCATTGTATACACTATCCCATCCTTGCAAACAATATTAAGTGTATAAGAGCAAATGTTCAGTTACAGAATGCAATGATTTTGTGAGGCATGGATCTTTAGTGTGAAGATTATCCTAGGGATGCTCCTTCACATGCTTCTTCCTTTGCTTCCAACCCTGGTTGCTAAGATCATTATGATGTTGATAACTACGCTAGTGAGCTTGACATATCACAATCTAAAGTTCAACATATTGCCTGTAAGAGTAAAAAATCCAAGCCTCCCAATTTGTCCCTTATTACTAATGAGTATTAACAGTTAGATTTGTCTTGGGTATCCAAAAGCCCAAATCCCTTGTGAAGAGAAGTCTTCAACTGGTTGTCTAAGTTTGACAGGCATGAAGATGATTCACAAGGAGACACACACATTGAAAGATTTGCTAACTTGAGGCAAGATTTTGAGATAAAACAAAAAGACTTGTGGATGGAGTTCTTAGTCAAATCTTTGAGTGGGAGTGCAAGAAGTGGTTGGATAGTTTTTTAAGCTGTCATTTTTCTTCATGGGATGACCTTATTGCTGCCATCAGTGAGCAGTTCATAGGTGGTGTTGACCCTGATTTTCCTGCCAAATAGTTAGCAAATATTAAATGGCAAGAAGGGAAGTCAATTTCAGATTTTAACCAAAGGATTGCAATTGCATTCTCTTGCCTTCCAGAGAATGATAGGCCTAATGTATGAGGCTTTTGAGCATGGTGCAAGCTTGCTTCCATTGGAGTTTAAGCCTACAAGTCTAGACGAGGCATATGGGTGGACAAATGTTATTGAAGAGATCAAATAAGCATCAAGTGTTGCAAGTATCACACCTCCAAGTGCTGGTAATAATGAGTTAGTAATAGATAATGATCATGATGGAGGTTTGTCTTGTTTTAGTGGTGTTCACGAAGCTCACATTGCAAATGCATGTTTAGAAGAGGCTGATATGTGTGATGTTGCATTTTAAGACAATTATGATGACAAAGAGATAAGCATGAAGAAGAATTTGCAGTCTGAAGATTTTATTTCCAGAATTAAAGATGCTGATAGTGTGAATGCAAGTTTTTTGCTTGAGGAACGAGAACATGACTTTCTGTTTGATGTTATTCCATGTTTTATTTGCTTTGAGGATGGTGATACTAATGATGGCTTTGCTGTGAGTGTTTGCTCATACAGGAATGAGGTGGATGGGTCTACACCTCATGATGAATATGTTGATGAAGGTGGGAGTGTAGACATGGATTTTTAGCTTGATGGACTTGCACTTGAAGATTGTGATGTTGGTGGTCATGTGGATGCATTGGAGAATCTACTTATTTGGTGTTAGGCATGTCATTTTCTCCATGTTGATTGTGCTACAAATAAGTTGTAAGGAGACACATTCCATGTGAATAAAGAAGAGAGGAATTAGTTTCAAGTTTGATTATAGTGGTTTTATTTCAGCACGGTGGGAGAGTTTGAAACAAAGAGGTGATTTGAAGACCTTGGTTCTTCACATGAGGTGCCCAAGGTTGATGTTCTTTGTGCTGATGAAATAGATTTGGACTTGAGTCATGCGTGTTATTCAGGTCTAGAGAAGTATTATCAGCATTTGTGGTGGGCATGCATGCTGGTTTCCAAATTTTAATGTGCCTAATAAGTTTGCAAAAGAATATGAGGCTTTATAGTATGTTGAGGGTCATCAAACACTTATTGAGGAGGACATTGCTATGCTTGAGATTGAGTCTTTCAGCTGTGACTTACATGCATGCAACCAAATGAGTGGGCTGCAATGTTTGGAAGAGTTTAAAGATTAGCATGAAGATCAGCATGGTACAACCCAACTTGAAGGTATGCTTGAGCTTGAAATGTTTCACTTTGAGGTGCATGACAAGGTTCTTCTTTGTGCAGATTAGAATGTCAACCAGATATATTTTTCTATGCCTTGTGAATTTAAGACTTCTAGTTTTGGTCTTGATTCACTTGGGCTGTTTAGAAACTAGGTTGGTATTGAAGACATGGGGTATGAAAGTCTTCATTCTATGATATTGCTATCAGGATTCAACCGTTTAGTTTTCGAGTCAAACTCATTGACCCATGTTTCATGAGTAGTGGTTCACAAGAACCCTTAGCACTCATTGCATTTAGGTGATGCCCGCCGAGAAGATTGGCCGGCCTGGAGTCACCATCCAGATGTCACCGCGGTATAACTACGTAGTTTTTCCTCAAGGTCAAGCTCACTTAGTTTGTAACCCCATTTAAAACCCTGCCCGGTGAAATAACGTTAGAGAGTCTGTCACCACCGATAGGAGGTGGCTTTGACAGCTGGTGACAGTTATCGGGCATTCAACCGCAGGAAGTGGAGTCGTCCACGGGCACCGGCAACAATGAGTAGTGTTCACAAGAACTCATCTCTGCGATAATGAATGGTCCACGGTGTTCACGTACCCAGGGGTGATGCCCAGGCAGCTACCGTCTGCATCACCAACCAGACAGAAATTTCACTGCCAACTTGTTTTTCCCGCCAAGCCTACTTCTAGTTTTGCAGTGGTTCCTGATGCAGTAGCGATCGTTTTGTCCGCTTGCCGCCAATCCGCGTGGAGCCTTCCAGTTTGGCGCTCAACCTTGCAAACCTCTGCGGCGTTTTACTTTTGTTGGAGCACA
Source organism: Sequoia sempervirens (assembly GCA_007258455.2). Lineage (NCBI taxonomy): Eukaryota > Viridiplantae > Streptophyta > Pinopsida > Cupressales > Cupressaceae > Sequoia > Sequoia sempervirens. The sequence goes on along the minus strand of VDFB02338739.1, from coordinate 80,458 downwards.
CTGGATGCACCTGATAGCCCAAGAAAGTCACTGGAGCATCACCTAGATGCAATTGAGCCAAGGACTGAATTAATATCATGAGAGATGGGTTCTAGAACACATCGCCAAACAATTAGAGCTTGACTTGAAAATTGCTGAAGAATCTGAGGTATCATAATTGACACTGCAGAAAATACCCACTTATCAATTGATGGAAAATTTATAATGAAGGAACCTATAAGGCAATACCCCGGCCTAAAATAACAAGCTAAATAAACCTGTGAAAACCTGGTTAAGCATGTTGAGCATCAGAGCAATTCCATGATTTCACCCAGCATCACCTAGATGCAATGAGTGCTAAGGGTTCTTGTGAACCACTACTCATGAAACATGGGTCAATGAGTTTGACTCGAAAACTACACGGTTGAATCCTGATAGCAATATCATAATTTGATATGTTGTGGAAAATACCTCCTAATTATCAGTCTTCATTCTCCTATGTGTTTAGATTGGGCTGCTAATCAAATTGATCAAAACTTGCAAGATGTTGCATGGGATGTTCAAAGAATTGTAACAATGAGGTAGTGCATGAATCATGCTTCTACTACTTATGGAAGGTTGCTCTATTGAATATCATGGGTGGTTTGATTTTTGTTTCCTATGCATTGGTGGTCTGTTCATGTGTGGACATATATACCATTTTATGTTGTAGTTGAGCATGAAGAACATTATTAGTGCAAGGGTGATCAACTCTTTTGGCAAGGTAGTGTTTGATAGAGGAAGGAATTATCTTTCAATTTGTCTATGGCCTTGTGCCATATAATTCCTATTTAGGACTTGTCCTATAGGCTTGACCTGCAGCATGTTTCTAAGTTTACTTGCATGCCATACAAAATTAATCTTTGTTTGTGTCTCCATGTCATTGGGTGTGCAAGTTATGTATTCATGTTTTGTGTTAGGTCTTTAGGCTTTGTAATGTTGTCTTAACTCTTATACATAATATATATCTTTGTTTGTGTGTCTTTTGGTTTCCTTGTCTCACTGCTCATTTTGGTTTGCATCTTGGAGACTTGTTTGGATTGTTGTTGTGCTTGCAAGAGGCATGCATCCCCAACTAGAGCCTATGTCAGCACTCAATCTTGCATACCCCAAGATTGCATTTTGTGCCCCATTGTTGCCTAGGTTCCTTATTTGGCCCATCATAAATGTTCAATTTGAGATCTCCTTCATTGGGATCTATTAAGGTAATCATACTTAGTATTGTGTTTCATTCCCCTTTCAATCTTTGCCTTGTGTAAAGTGTCAAAAATTTCAAGTTTAAGTGCATGGGAGGCAAAATGTAGGCCTAGGCAGAACTTTTGAACCTTGGTGCAATTCTGCAATGTTGCAAATTGTGTGCTCACATTCTCCACCTACTTTACATTGTAAGGTTTCAGACTTCTTGAGCAATCGTACAATTTTTTGCAAATTGCATGCATCCTCTAACTCACTCCAATTTCCTCGTCTTTTGTGGACTTCTCTCCTACATCTATAATTTGCAAATTGCATTTCAACCTCCATGATCTACATTGGTTGGCAAACTATCATCTTGCTTTTGCAAATTGTTTGATTGCTTTTGATCTCTATTTGCTTTACATTGTAGAGATTTGGAACTTTCTTGCACCCTTACAATTCTTGCTTGCATCCCTGCTCTACCCCATTACCTTTTCCTTGCTTTGCAGGAGTTGGAAACATATCTACAACAATTGCAAATTGTGTCCCTACTTTTCAATCCTACACTTTTCCTAAGCTTTGCATTGGCTATTTTGCTCCTTGTGAATAGCTTGCTTGCACCCCAACTTTGCTATTATGCCATACATTTGCTATATTATGAACTTTTGTGCTCCATATCCAATTTTCAAATGCCATTTGCATCTGCACCTAGGGACTCCATTGTTCAAACAAAGGTCAACACCTACTTCTAGGCATGTATAGGAACACCATTTATAGTTTCATTTGGATGCAAATTGACTAAGGAAGACATTCAAATGCTTGCAAGTACTTGTGGACCCCCCAGGGGCATGTTTTCATGTACAAAGGCATATGGTTATTGATGTAAGGGGTGTAAGAGGTGTGGATTCAAGTGCAAGGCCATGCAAATATGGTGCAACCATTATGGGTGACCCGCAATCTTGCAAATCACTTCTTTGACTCCACTTAGGCTGTAAGAATGAAATGAAGTGCTGTATACATATGTATGAAGGATTTTTTCAGGGTTGCTCTTATTGGTGCTCAAAGTTGTAGGTCCCAAATATCTAAAGCTAGGTAGTTTTTTGAGCGGTAGGGGTGTCAAACCTAGAGAAACAAACCTCTAACTTATGTTTAGGTAGGGTAACATTTGACCAATTTTCTATGGTGGATAAGACCTTTGACTTTGAGCTTAGCTAAACAAGGGGAGATTCCTTAGAGGTATCTTGAAAAGGATTGAACGCAACTGAAGATAGACAAATGGATAAACTACTATAGTACTACTGGGTGTATGCCTAACCCCAAAAATTATCAATAGGCCAAGGACTAACCTATTGCTATAGCCTCTATTATGTTATAAGCACATCACTGCATAACAACAAGATGTGGGTATACACAACATGACTTTCCAAAGATTAAGTAAAATTATGGATTGTTGAAGATACTTCCCTTAGTATAACATTGAATCATGCAGTGCATGCAAACTACTTCCTATATTCCTAATCTATTGGTGAATGATGGTTTTAGTTAAACTGTATGGTTGATCAGTACTTCTAGGAGCATTGCCTATTCATTAGGTTATAGAGTCTAACATAACATGAGAGACAACAAATAGAAATCACAAAGGAATAAGTTGTATAGATTCATACACCACAAATAATGATATCAAGCAATTGAAGATTCTTAGTTATCCATTCTAGATTGTAGAAATTCACGTGCAATGAAGAAATGATAGAATGTTGTCCCATTCATCAAATATTCATTACATTCATACCAACAAATTGGCAAGAGGAAATCCTAAGTGAAAACTTCCCAAAATATCCACAAATGGAATTGTGGAGACATTTAGCTGTAAGAATCATTTACAATATGAATACCTCAAGATTTACAAATGCTGTTGCTCTAATGGTGACTGGATTTGTAGGAATTGAAACCCTAGAGGCTTCTTTGCTTGCAGTTGCGTGGAAGAGAGAAATGAGTAATCGTTTGAATGAGAAGTAAATTGATATTTACAATTCCTCATTCAATCACCTAGTTGCTTATGGGAATTCAATTGAGAACAAGATATGGCATGCCAGGTGATTGTGATCTCGTGAAACCCCCATGATGGATGACCTAGATTGGGTGTGAGGAACATTAGTGTTTGGAGGTCAACAAACACTTAATGGTGGTATGGTCACCCATGAAATCTTCACCATCCACTATTGATTCTAAAGATGGATTTATGCCCATAGGATGAATAGTGTTTTAGGTGGGAAAAACCATTTGGAGTAGTTGCAGGGTCAAATTTTGCATTAATGGCGCATTTGGGAGGTTTGTTGAGTGTAGGGGACTATCTGGAAGAAATGCAGGATTTTGATGTGGACCAAGATGCAAGAAATGGAGTTTGGATTTTGAGGTCAGGATTAGAGGTTGGAATTGGATGGAGGAATGGAAGTCTTGAATCACAACGAAACTTCAAAAAAGGGTTGAAAGGAATGTATGAAATGATTGGAGGAAATGGGGAGAAAAGGTGTAGGACTGGACATTAAGACAAAATGTCTAAGTGGAGAGGATGGGTGTTTGGAAGTCAAGTGGAACTCACACAAGAGGAAAAGAGAGGCAAAGGGCATGATGAAAATTTTGTGGGTATTTGATGTAGAAGTGGTTGTGAGGACTAGATGTGGGAAGTGGATGAAGCTTGAACATCAGATATCATCAGGAAAGCCCACATAATGAACTTAGAAGGAATGCAAGAAAACTGAGCTAGGAAGGATGGCAAGACGGGAGGTAAGACAAACATTCGAGTGGACATCAAAATCCTGCAAAGTGAGGAATATGAAAGAAATGAAGAAGGTGAAGAGGCTTGATGGAACTTAAAAGGAATTCAATGCAGGAAAGGATATGAAGAAAATGAAGAAGTTTGGATCCACATCAAAAGTCCGCAAATAATGAAGAGAAGGAAAATGGATAGAATGAAGGGAACAATAGATCTTGTAGAACTTTTAGGCAAGACTAGACATTGGAACTAGATATTAGAATTGGATAAAAAAATGTTCAGTAGTCCACTAAAAGTCCGCAACTGCACAAAAACATTGGAACATGACCAAAATACTTCCAAACTTAAAACATTCTAAGATTTTAGCAACTTCCAACATATGAGAGGCATTTGGAGGATGAAGGGAAACAACACATATGTGAATTTGACCAAGGGAGACCAATTGAAAGATTTTTCAAATCAGTTATCTATGATGGGTTAAATGAGGTCAAATGCACAAAGAAGTTAGGGTTTCAAGCAAATTGGACATTGTGAAATTGGGTGCCAATAGCTCCTTGAGCCAATTTTTTGGGCAGGGTTGTTTGAGTTTGGTCTAGGGCATCAAATAATGCAAGTTTGGTTTTGTAAGGGATAAAACATGCTTTGTAAATCAAAAGAAAGGTTATGCATCCAAGGATTTGTATATAACTAAGTGTTTCCATGGTAGTTTGTAACATTTCAAGTGATCCTTTGAGCTCAGCTATTGGCTCCCTCTTTCCACACATGCTGGCTTGATGCAATGAGAAGTTGATTAATGTATGACAACATTACATGCATTGCAAGCTACCTTGTAGCGGTCTCTTCTTATTGCATGTGGATTGTTATTGTTTTGAGACATATATTTGAAGTATGCTTAGTGTAGATGTCCTTTATTTTCTGATTTCTGTGTATATGCAAGTTTAGTTCTATTGATGGTTTTTGGTCCGTTCTCATCCTTGCATGCATTAAGTCAATTGCCCAATGGAGTAGGCACTGGTCTAGATGGTGAGAGGTCAAACACACTTTCAATGTAATCAACATCTTTTTCAGTAGTGTAGAAGTAGATTAGATTCCACCATACTTTCTTGATTTGGTGATGCAACTAATGCCACACCTTATGCAACCCAAAATTGACACATGGGTAGAGGATCATGATAGTATGTCTCCATCTTGCACATGTATATGTATGGTTAAGGGGATTCGCTTGTAGGGACATAAGACTGCTGTTATCCTTTGGTGCATGTGTAAATTTGGTATTTGGTGTATGTGTAAGGTCTTTGAAGGTTTGTATGTAGCTAGTGCTGACATGAGTCTAGTGACAAATCTTAGGGATTTGCAGCACCTCGGGTATAGTTAGATATTCATTTCTCTTTAATTGTCCTATATTGAGACTTTAGGGAATACTCTTTTTGGCTTGGTAGAGCCTAAAGGAGGAGAAGTTACCCTTTCTCATGTATTGGCCCATAGTTGTTCTCTACCTAATTATAAGCTGCATGTTTATCATTTTGAGTTAACATTCCCAAGGCTAAGATTTCAGTCTATCTTTAGGGTAAATGAGAGAAACAACTTTGAGTGCCAACAAGTCCTTGCCAAAATCTCTTCTCTTGTATTTATAAGCTTCTCCCAATCTTTAATAATGAGTTGCATGTTGCTCGATAGTGATTTTATACATATTATATTCAATGTAGAAGCTTCTAGGAATGATTTCATGTATATCCATATATTGACATGTTGGCTTTATTTTTTGCGTGAATTATAAAAGCAACGCTTATTATAATCCTCTATAAACATATTATTTATTATTTGAATCTGGTTTCCAACTCAATGATAAGATACTATTGACTATTCCTCAATTATTGAATTCAATTTATTTTTGGAGGAAATGCAAATATATATTCTTTTATTTTATTTCACTTGATAAAATATAACTCTTAATTTCTAATAATCTATAGTTGTCATTTGCATCCAAATAATTTATTTTAAATCCCTTCATGGATAATTGTTGGCTCCTTAGAAGAAAAACAACCAATGTTACACGGGGATTTGTCCCCTGCCCCAAAACCCACTGTCCCCATCCCCCGCTGTCCTTGGGACGGGGGGAATGCAAAGGGGATGTCCCCCAGCCGTCCCCAAAATAGCCCAACTAGCAGGAAACAGGAGGAAACGTCCCCTGCCCTTTGGGGACGTTTCCCCGCCCCCGGTACGGATGGGGGACATTGGAAACATCCCTTGTCGTGCCGTCGTACTGGGGATGGGCCGTCCCCCATAGACAGGGAGCTTCCTGGGTTAAAAAAACATTTAAAAAATTGATTTTTTAAATATTTCGTCCTCCTTTCTAAGGTGATTTTTGAGTTTGGGCTGTTTGACATTTTGTCAAACACTTGGCATGCAAAGTGACTGAGTTCTGATTTCTGAATGCTTATGCTTGTGTTTGATTGAATTTTAATGCCAAATCATTTGTATAAAACATAGAAATGATAACTACTATCATAACATCAACAAATATGAAACATTCAACCTCAAATCCGATTTTATTTGCACTATATCAAGTCTGAATACATTGTATTACAGGTCTGATATAAGTCTGATTTGATTACAGCAGCAGACATTTCCTTCAAAATCTAATTTATATTGATTCCCAATGAAATACAAACATACCTAGATCATTGGCTACAATAATAAGTTTAATGACATTTATTATGCTGTTATACTACTGCTCTTGCAATTTATTTACATATTGATATTGTTGTTATCAATTATTAATTTATTAACATATCTCTCTTTCCCTCTCTCTCTCTATAATATATTAATAAATTTTGAAAAAATCATATATATATATATGTATTTTGTATGTCGCCATCCCCTACCATCCCCTAAAAATGCCCCCCATAGGAAATGTCCCGGAAGCGCGTCCCCTGCCGTCCCTGTCCCCGTCCCCAAAACGTCGTGGAACATAGAAAACAACACTTCTCCAAAATTAGGTCACGTATATAGTAAGCCTCATCTTACTTGCTAAAATATCAAATGATATTAAATAATTCAAGGTGCTTTCAACCCAATGTCACCAGGTCATGAACTATTTTAGTTAAGTCAAAGGTCCAAAATGGAAGACATTACATCCATCCGTGAAATCCCCCTAAATCACTTTGGTCTCCTAGAAGCTCATGTCCTTATGCTTCACATGGAATCCCTTATTTAGTAAGCCCTTCCAAACATTTATCGAACGCCAATTCAAAAATTTCAGGGTCTGCTACTGATCACCTCCATGATTTCGTTGAGTTTTGAGGCTTTCTTAGCCAGTTGTATCTGCTACCTTATTCCATTCAGATGGGGCATGCGAGGGTTGTAGTGGGTAATTATGGAATTGATGCTACAAATCTCTTCAAGGGCGCTTTAGTTCTCCAAATTTTTGGTAAATTATTACCATCTGCTTTGAGGTATTTATCCAGGATTTGGGAGTGGGTTTCTATCCATTATGAATAAGGGTTAAGCTCCTTCACTAGCCATATGCGACATTGTACCACTGCAAACTCAATATTTTTAGATTGGATTTCCTATTTCAATATGTACAATGTAACAATAGGGTAGTCTGCCTAGTATGATCTCGAATTATGCCTCTGGCTCTAGTCAGATGGAGGTTGCCTCTGGAAACTCCTTTTGAGTTTCGCTTCACTTGTCCGTTGGTCAGGGGCCTGTCATTTTCCTTGCATATTAACCTTTTTATGAATTCCCTTATTGAAGAGAAATGGCTAATTATTAATATGTATAATCATTTCTGTTGTGATTGGGTAGGCCTTTATCTAAATATTATTTTTGATAATGGTTATTGATTCACTACTTCTGCTTGGCCACGTTTGGAGATGATGTTAAACTCCATCTAGGATGGAGAAGGGGCTTATTGTGAGAAAACGACTATTTTATTATGTGGTAAAGAGTTTCAAGGGAATCAAATCTTGAGTGCTCTTCATGAAAATGAGTGGAGTCGAATCTTTTCCTTTTTATTCCTGATTTTTTTGCATATTGCCAAGTTGAATGTTATTTGTCATCTTGTCAAGCTGTTATCAAGTGTGATTTCCATGACAGTGTTTTAAATTTAGAGACATCAAAATATACATGACAATGTGATGCATTAAATAGGCAAATACCTTTATTTAGATGATGTACATGCTACTACAATGATTTTAACCGATTCGATACATGTTTTATATTTTATTTTGATGTCATCAAGGGACAAGAAATCTCCTATTTATGTCAGGTGTTGGATAGAGTTTAAATTTTTTATTTGCTAACTTTTTCTTGAGCATTTTGGAAGTATTTTCTAAGTAGGATTTCCGATTTTCTCTTACTTCGTTACAATTTTTTGATGAGTTTGAGCGATCTGAATTTGCTTCAATGCACTTAAAAATGATGGTCACATGCAAGGCATCTTCACAGAAGTAGGAAATTGGTAACGACTATTTTATTTTGATGTTACCAAGGGACAAGAAATCTCCTTCTATATGTGAGATGTTGGATAGAGTTTAAATATTTTATTTGCCAACTTTTTTCTCGAGCATTTTGGAAGCATTTTCTGAGTATTATTTACTCTTACTCTGTTACAAGTTTTTGATGAGTTTGAGTGATCTGAATTTGCTTCAATGCACTTGAAATTGATGGTCACATGCAAGGCATCTTCACAGAAGTAGGGAATTGGTAATGACTTTGTGAAAATTTAAATTGGTGGGAATTAATGCGGCATGTAAGACATTTACAAACGTAGTGGCCCAACATTGTGTAGATGGACTTAATCTTAGCTCTGTAATTTGTAGTACTGGAGTGGGCCTTAACATTATATGTCTTGTTGTTCAGATGTATATTTTTTGATTTGTAGTTCTAGTTAAAGATAATTATTTTAGATGATACTAATATATATACATTTAAAAAAACTCCCGTGATGTCTTTGTGCACTCCCAATTTTCCTTTGCATTGCGGCAGTGTGTCCACCCATCCGGGCTTCTATAATCTTTCCTTAAAACTGGTGATGATGGGTTTCCTTTGAACCCTACTTTTGTTCCTTCCTCATATTCGCTTGTCTAAGGTTTCAATTCTCCCGTGGTTGATGTGAAGGATTTGAGATTCTTTATCCCCTGAATTGAACTGCTCCCTGCTCCTACCTGAAGGCTCTGAAGGACCAGCTTTCAAACAACACTTGTAGGATTATCAAGCATGCTTATACTTGAACAAACTCGTTTTGCTAAAACAAAAAATGTTTTTGTATCAATTAGCATGCACCCTTTAATGAGCTGGCCAACTCAAGACATAAAGATTGTTTTCATAGATGTTGGTGCACACCCTATGTGGGTAAAACCCATTCCATGCATAAAAGCTAAGTTTGTGCCTGTTTATGGGTGCGCTTGATGGAGGAAAAATATAGTTTCAACTGTTTAATATATCGATACTCAGGTTTTTAGGCGGAAGCAAAGTCTAGGATTCTGAGAATGATTTTCATCATGCTTTTCATAAAGCATTCAACTGTTATGCATTTTCAAGTGCCTAAGATTTTTTTGTCATTTCAATTAACTTTCAAACAAATGATTAGCATACAATAACAATCATATTGGAGATTAAAGAGGGAAGTGTTATTAATGAATAATAGTGGAGTGGTATGTAGCACCTTTCGACACAACGGGAAAAAAGTCCCATCATTTCCGTCACTATTCATTTAATACACTTAAAGGTCATTGTGTGAAGGTTGTCATGAAGTAGTTGATGAATGTACCAAGGTTGACATAGAGAACAAAGGATGATAGGGTCCCTTAGTTTCAAGGCACCAAAAATGATCATTAGGGTTTCAGATTGTCTTCAAAGATGGTCATAATAAAAGATGCCAAGTGTTAGATTGGCAATTTTTGGTTCAAGCTATGCTTTTTAAAGTTGGCTACCTTTTTTTTTTAAGAAGGGAATCATATTCTTAGAAGTCTATTTTGAAAATGACTATTTATAGATTGACTATTTTTAGATGATCTTCTAGACCTATTTTTAGTTGATAGTTATCTTTATAAAAAATCTATTTGAAGGTTTCTTAATTTAGAGTTTGATGCATGTAAACAAAATTGTATTGCAAACTGATTCTATGCACAAATAAACAATTCATATCATAGAAGCATTAGTTAGCTTTTAAAATTATTTCTCATACAAAAATTTGTAAATGTTTATACTTGCTATATTTTGAAATTGTTTTCAAACATTTTGAGAGATCCAATGTATGTTTGCTTAGATAAATAGAACAATTTTGTTGAATTTGTAGGCTTTGTATTGCATGTTTCTATTAAGTTAGTGATTGTGGCTTTATGCTAATTTCTTAATTCTTTATTGAGTGTGTTGCTTTTGTTTAAATAATTTCAATCCTTGTGTTGTACTCATTGTTATTAGTTTTCTTTTAGTTTGAATGAGTGAGTGTTCATAAGATATTATGTGTTGTTTGCTTTAAGTGAAAAAATAAAGATCACTTGTTTTGATAAAAAACTGTGAATCACGTTATACCCTCATTTGAGGACAAAAAATAGTAATTTCTTTAATATGCTTGCAATGTTTATTCAAAACTCGAGGACTTGAATTTTGTACATTGTAAAAAGCTAGAGGCTGCGTCTTTAGGTTCTAGAGTCTTTTTTGTTTTACTTTTGTCACAAGTAGCTTTCCCTTCCAGTTTGAAGAGAATTTTATTTTGACATGATGTTTTGTTTTGTGTTGCATTGAAAGGTATGATTACAAGTGCACATTTTTTTGGCAACTCTACTACGGAAGGACAATTGCAACCATTGTTCTCCTTTAAAAGAAGGTTCTTTTGCATATGTTTTAGAGCTTTTTGAGATATTTTCAACTTAAAAAAAAATCATTTCAATCAATGATTGATTGGGAGAGAAATAATAATAATGATTTGCCTCCTCTTCCCTAGCCACATGGAGACGATATTAGTCATTGGCTCTTATGAGGAATTATAATCTTCCTTTCAAATCGAGAGGGATTTTTAAAGTTCTTATATGATGGTAGTCAACATCTAGATGAATATCTCTCAACCTTCACAACATGTGGTATCCTTAGAGTTGCTAATGAGGATGTTGTAGTTTGATTAATTGCTGAGATTTTGATAGGCTGAGTTGTAGATTGGTTCCATCATTTTAAAGTCAATACGATCACCAATTGAAACACTATGAATGCAAATTTTCTTGCATGCTTCAAATCAACTAAAAGTAGTCATATTTTGTTTACAAAATTATAAGTGTGCCTATGAGGGAGTTTATTGCAAGATTCAATAGGCTAGTTACTAAAATCATAACCACTTTGGAGAATCTTGATTCTTTAAAGTTGCTTCATAAATGCCTTATCACAGTTATTGCTTGCTTTCATTCTCACAATAGGCCATGATACAAAATTTGAAGATGCTTACAAACATGCAATCTAGTTGAAAGATCATATGGTTTCCATTGAAAAATAAAGGAGGATTCTATTAGGGCACTAATTCAAAGTTAAATACATCTATTGGTACAAAGGATAGCCAATGTTACAATTATCAAGAGACAATTGCCAAAAAGTGTGGCTTCAACAATATCAACCATCTTTAAGGAGAAATATTTTCCCACCATTTGCCAACAATAATAGGCCATGCTTTCTAGCTCTTCCTACTACACTTACAATTGAAGGACTTTAGCTAGAAAATGATTATTGTACCTTTCATGATATAAATGCTCACAATGGAAACACATGTCCAAAGATGCAAGTACTTAATAAGATTATGGGATTTTAAGGGTACAAATCAACAAACTTAGGTATTATAATGTTTGCTAGACAAATCCAATTGACTTTGTACTGGGATATATCAAATACAAACATGATTTTGATAAAGTAGGGAATGATTTGTAGTCATGCATTGAATTATTTAATGTGTTGAAATAATTATCTAGTTGAAATTGAGCATGAAGAGGGAAAACATGAAGCAAAAGAGGAAAGCATATGGATAGAACCACAAATAGAACAATAGTGTTCACAAGAATTGAATATTTTGCTTTCTTTGCTCAAACTCTGAGGTCAATAGGGGTTTTCGATTGAACATGAACGTACTTCTGCACAAGTATGTCATATCTTATATGAGGAAGATGAGATCACACCAACATTTGATGAGAAAAGTTGTGCTCTAGCCCTTTGTATTGAGAAAAAACATTAGCTATGTTTTTTTTCTTCATTCAAAGGGTTGTTTGAAGAACTTGCATAAGACAACCATAGAAAGTTAATCCACTCAAGTTGCTCAAGAAATATTTGCTAGGGAGATGTAGAGTCTCATGCTATAAATGTATTTTTCCTCAACATCTAACTCCTTTGCTAGAGGACAAAAATATTATTTCTTGGGGGATGTTTCAACTTCAGATATGATAGCTTAATATGCACAAACAATGGAAAGTCTCATTCAACATTTTCTTCTAGGATAATGTATTGTGAGAGGTAGTAATCTTTCTTCATACAATCAATGAAGGATCATAGCTAGATGGAGAATAGGATTGTCTTCTTAAAGATAATTTAGATCTAGAGGCATGCATCGCATTGAAGGCATACAATTTTTTTTTTGAGGCTAGACCTTGAGTTTTTCTTTCAAAATCTTGAGAGTATGTTGTCATTACAAGAAAAAGGATTTTGTCTTGAAGTTTGACTCATCCTTGTATTTAGTAGTTTTCATGTATGATAATTAAGAGGTTTGCTTACAAGTTCCATTAGTTGTGGGTGATACTACAAGAAATAGTGTTATGAGTGATAAATCAACTAGAATATGAAGATTTCATTAATTATTAAGATGTGCTATAACATCAATATTCCATAGGATATATTCAAGATTTGATGGATTTTAGTTCAGTTGAAGAATTTTTGGTTTATCTTGGGTAATAAAAAAGTAATCAATTCTTAGGTTTTCTTTTATATGAATTTCAATGTGTTCTTGAGCCTTTCTTCACAACAAATCTTTCATAGTTTAAATGTGACATATTACAACAGTTGGATTCTAACCTTGAAAGGGCAATTTGGTACTTTTCTTGGTGGATACATGGTTTTGTATAACTCATCTTCTTTTCTACCTCCTACACAAATTAATATTTTTGTTTTTGTTATATTTGTGTTGTCACAGGAATGTTTTTGATTACGTGATAAGTAGGTTTTGAAGGGACCTGAAACCCTTTACAACAACAGTTGGATTCTAACATTGAAAGGGCAATTTGGTACTTTTCTTAGTGGATACATGGTTTTGTATAACTCATATTCTTTTCTACCTCCTACACAAATTAATATTTTTGTTTTTGTTATATTTGTGTTGTCACAAGAATGTTTTTGATTACGTGATAAGTAGGTTTTGAAGGGACTTGAAACCCTTTACAACAAAAAACAAAGCTACAAAAATTTCAACCTGCAACCAGCCAAAAACCAGTCTCCAAACAAGACACTTCAAGATTTACATTTAGAACTACTCTTGTGGGAGTGGAGAGTCATATCAAAAGAAGGCTTAGAGAATTTTTCTTTCTTGCTCTTTACAGTGATCCAACCTTCTTCCACTTGCACTGCCTTAGCATGCCAAGCCGACATACTACTATCTTAAAGAAAATTGCCTATAGCCACTGTCTCAGAGATTTCATCAGTATTTCTTCCTGTAGTCACTGTCTCAGAGATTTCATCAGTATTTCTTCCTGGAGGCAATGTCTTATCAGAAAAACTACCATAAATACTAGCTGGATCACTATCCCCAGTAATGGTAGCCTGAGACCCATTCTCACGCTCTTTTGGGGTTTCAACATGATAATCTTTCCCAGTATCAACAACCCCTTCATTTGAGTCATCCAAAGAGGATGCCCCAAGACCTTGTGATTCCAATGCAACCACCTTAGAAAAGCTCCTATGTTGCTCAGGTTTCTTCTCAACCGTATAATGTTGTTGAGAGGCACCTTTCCACCATGTAGCTGTCATTGCTTTTTTCTCTAATCCACATTGTGCAGCAACATGACTTGTTTTAAAACATCTTCGACAGCGGAAGGGGACCCCTAGAACCCTTAGAAGATTTAAGTAAAATCTCAACAGGCAACCTTTTTGAAACATCCATTTCCACCAATATATGGGCAAAGGTGGAGTGAAAAATATCAGAGGATTCAACATCCACATTTGTAATGTGCCATAATGTGTTTCCCCATTTGTAATGTGCCATCATGTTTATCATTTAGGCAATTTAGGATGTTTTTTTAGGTGATCTAGGAATGGACAACTTTCATGCCAAATTGATAAGACTTCAATCTACTTATAAACTGCAGATTCTAAAAGTTCCACACCACAAGTATATGTCATCATCCCTAAATAGAGCCAATTGTTCTCAAATAATATTTTTTATCGTGTTACATTTCAACCTAAAACCTCGTTTGTTCCTTCAATCATGAGTCATGTTTCAAACCTTGTATTTATCTATGTTGTTTCTTGTCATCTCTCATGAACATTTTTGTAGGCCCAATGAAAAATAATTTCCAACACATATGGTAATGTGAATATTGAAGTTCAAATGCAGTGCCTAAAATAGACATGCATTCATGGAAAGTTTGATGATGATTCAATGAACCAACACACAACCCACATGGCATGAGTAAACCCATCTTCTTAGCTAATCCAAAGCACAAAGTCAACCCATAGCACTCCTTTGCCTTTTATTTTATGCTAATTGACCATTTACCAAGCATTCATTCTTCGTTACATTTGAAAGACTTGCTTTTAGCTAATTATTATTATTATTATTATTATTTAGACTACAGGAATCGGGTATCATGACCCCCTATAAACTGTAGTGCACTTGGTAAAATTTTTAACATGACCGGCGACGCTGGTACGACACACCCTCTGGCACCATTGGGGTGGGGGAGACTAGACCTCATGACCAACCTCCTGCAATAGGAAAGATTTAGCCAACCGAGCTAGGGCCCCAACCCCTTTTAGCTAATTATTTACGTGATTACCCATTTTTGAATTAAATTGCCTCAATTATTGTTTGTTAATGATCTTGTATTGGTAAAATCAACAATTTTGCACATAATTTTTGTTGGTGTGAATTTCTTACATGCACCATTTTTTCTCTAAATTTGGCTTTAGCACTCCATCTTACACTCAACATAGCAAGCTCCTAGTTGCATTAGCTAATTATAAATTAAATTTTATTTATAGTTAAACAAAATATCTTAGTCTTTTTGTAAATTCTTTAGAAGAGCACTTGCTTTTGAATTTTTATTTTATGAAGTCATACCAAAATTCTAATCACCAGTAAATTTCCTATAACATCTACTATTATCTAGCATAGTCACACAACCTCAAGGCATTTTTGATCAACTATATTTACTAGTAGCATAGACCACAATAGCTTCTAATTTTTTTAGTCTACAACACCAACTTCCCTTTGCTTCTTGTGTTTGGTATTTTTCACTTTCCATAAAAAAGGAGAGTCCATAGTAGAGAGGAGAAGGATACTAAGTTTGGTTAGTGAGGACACTTTTTCAAAAACCACAATTAACTTCATATATGGGATAATGGGTGTGGGGTTCCATTTCTTTTGTTTTTGTATTAGAATAGTTTATTCCTTGCAATAGGTTAGAGTAGAGAATAGTTGTTAGAGTGGGTAATTTGCTACTTTGAGAGCATAACATTTTCTTTCAAATCCAAGATTTAGATTAATTTTAGTTTGTTAATTTAGATTGGTTTATTTTATTATAACTTCATTATTCAACGTAACATTCTATCTCAAAGATTTACAAAATTGAGTGCATATAGTCAATACTATACCATTTACTTTAAAATAAGCTTCCAATCTAATCTAATACAAAAACAACCACACAATAGGCAAATCAAACAAGCTTTAATATTTGTTTTTATTTTGTATAGACATATTGAGTGAAAAGGTTTTGAAGAAATGAGTCAAGTTGATTTATTGTTGGGTTTCTTTTGAAATCATTATTCAAGTGATGCTTAAAACAAAGGAAAAGGAAATAACATAGTTGCCAATTTTATTATTAGAAACATTATTATAATTACCATATTTCATTTAAGTTGCCTGCAATAATTCAAGATTATAAACAAAGAACAAAAATAGTAATTGCATTTGCAATAATATCAACATTCAATATTAGATTAGTTAACATTTATTTGCATGTCAAAACCACAAAAATATAGGTTATAGTTTATTTCTTTGTTTTAGCATCAATCACATACGCGTTCTCCAAATCTTACTTATCACCATTATAGGCCAGTCATCAAAGGATGTCACACTCATGGTTTACATTTATTAGATAAAATTGACTAATGTTGTTAAAAAGGAAACAATAGGTGTCATGATGGGGGATTAGGTGATGTACCTTTTTCATGAGAAAGGAGTGCTCTATGGAGGATTGGGATGTTTATTCATGGATTTTTATTAGCAATATGGATACTTGGGGTTGTTTGTGGGATACCGATTTCTATTTATATAGCATCAAGTTCTTGGGAAGTGTTTTGAATGATTATATTGAGGAGAATCTATCTTGAATATAGCTTTGAGGTGCACTAAATGACAAGTTGTTGATCATTTTTCTTGTTGTATGATTTAGGCTTGAACTCTTCTTTGATGATTTTAAAAGGGGGTAATTTTTCTCTTAATTCTCTTACATTGACCTCTATTTGATTCTCTTTAATCCTACTGCACATGAGTTTGATATTTTAAATTTGACCAATGGAGAGAAGGTATGAATAAATAATTGCTTGGAGCATTGGTTGAATGATTTTGATTAATTGTGATTTGTTAGCAATATTGACTTGTGTTCTTTTGTTGTTGGATTACTTGTTGGGAGGTGAACCTCATTTTGAAATTTGCAATGTTGGTTGTTTAACTAAGTCAAGGAGCGCTTGGCTCAAATACGAAAGGACCTGGGTATGATGTGTTGGCATTTTATTTATCATTTGATTGTTTATTTTGATTTTTCATACAAATTAATAACTTACAAAATAAAAATTATGTATTGAATTAAGTGCTGAAGTAGATGATGCTAAAACAAAGAAATAAAATCTAACCTATAATTTTTATGTTTTTGACATGCAAATAGATGACTAGTTTAACATTGAATGCTAAACTCATTTTTTTAATTCTTGAGTGATTGTATGCAACTTAAATGAATTACACCAATTATGAGAATGCTTCTAATACTAAAATAAGCAACTATCTTGCTTCTTTTCTTTTATTTAGAGCACAATGTGAAGAATGATTTCTAAAGTGAATCAAGAATGAAACAATTTCTCCAATTCCTTTTTTTTCAAAATATTCTTGTACAAAATAAAAACAAATATCATAGCTTGCTCATTTTTGAATTATTTTATAACATAATCGTTTATGTTCATTATTTTGGGCTTGTTTATTGACAAGACAATTTTAGAAGTTGTTTATTTGAAAATAAATGGTTATTTGTCAACTACAAGCACTCAATTTTGTGAATCTTTGATATACAATGTTGTTTTGAACATTGAAATTGTAATAAAATAAATCATTGTAAATTAACAAAGCTAAAAAATGGAAGAAGTATGGATGATGGTAATGGCGAAGTAGGAAAATCTAGTTTGAATTTCAAATTTGCAAGTGTTGTAGGGTGCAGATTGATTGATGGTTGTGCGGCTATTGAATCAGTGGTGATTAACAATTTGCCTGTTTGTGAGGGCCTCTTGGTTGGCCTTAATAATTTTTTGGTGGATTACAATGATGTGTCGGGAAGGAGGATGTTTTGGTACAACCAGATCCATAAGGCTCATCATATCTCCTAGGTCTTAAGGATAATGGCTTGGGTCTGTGTGTCGAAGGTCATAAAAGTACTAGGGTGTCTTGTGAGAAGACTGTCTCTCGCTAGTCGAACTTGCTTGGTTCCAAACCAAAGGGGAAAAGCTCAACCCCCTTGTTCAAGTTGCCTCTAATTCAATCTTAGGTGAGTTCACTATTTCCATTCTAGATTCTCTTGTTCAAAGAATCATCTCTTATGGAGTTCTCAATAGTTGGGAAGTACCTAGTCCTAGACTGAACATAGATGTAGTGATATTTTGGGTAAACAAAAAATGGCACCCGAAAGGTCAAGTGGATATTGCGGCTATGGCCAAAGAATTCTTTTCTTTCTCCTTCTCCTATGAGGAGGATATGGGGAATATTCTCTCGAAGGGTCCTTGGCTCTTAGGCAAATCAACTTTGGCTTTGTAGCATTGGGAATCGAGATTGGATCTCTTGAACTATGTTTTTAACTTTTCCCTAGTTTGGGTTAGATTATCAGGTCTCCCCATGGAATATTGGGATAAAGAATTTCTTAAGGGTATTGCTAGCACCTTTGGAGACACCTAGTTTATGCTAGAATCTGTGTCATAGTGGATCAAAAGGTGAATTTACTTGAATCAATCATGCTATAGTCTAAAATTGGTGACTGGAAGAATTTGGTGGAGTTTGAAACATTACCTTTTGTTTGCTTCCACTACAAGAAGGTTGGCCACTGGGCTAAAAAATGTCCAAGAAAGATCCTAAACTCTAAACCTAAGGTTTGAAAGGAAAAGGATGGAAAGAACAAAGAGGTTCCCCTATAGAATCCTATGGAAGTTTGGAATGAGGTTTAGATACAACAAGTCTTGGACCCTGCACCTCCTTCTTCTAGCCAAATGGGAGACACACAAATTTCTGACTTGAAGGCCAAGGATGTTGAAAATGAGAGGAATACCACATCATAGGTTGAAACTGATGCTTCTCCCCATTTCCTGAGATCTACAAATCTTTTGGATTATTTTGTTGGAGTAGGGGCTTCTCCTTTGAGCAAGCTTTCAGAAGAAGGTGGGATTCTAAGTGAAGATGTCTCACTTTCTCCAGTGGAAGAACCCTTCATTGTATTGAAAGGAAGAAACAAGAAGAAGCCATCTCATACCCCTCCTTTCCCTTAAGGAGTGGTAACAAGAAATAGGAAAAAGGTGGACTGTGGATCTGAACAAAAGTGACAAGGTAGACCCTCCCAAAAAAATAAAGAGAAGGAAAGCAAGAAGGAGATTGCTGAGGGAGTTCATAAAACTCTCTTTGATATGTGCTCTAAGAGAACAACCTCTAAATGTAAAATTAAGATAATCTCATGAAATACCAGGGGGTTAAATCATGTTCATAAACATGACCTCATGAGAAACATTATTTGGGACCATAAACAAAATATCTTATTAATTCGAGAATCTAAGATGTAGTGTGATAAGATTGAAAAAAATAAAGAACTATTTTTTAAGGATTGTGGATTTCATGGGTTTATCTTGGATGGAGCTTCAAGGGGAAAAACAACTTTTTGGAACCCAAGGATTGTTAGAGGAGTAGCTCTTAATGCTGAGGCAAATCATGTTGATACTCAATTTTTCCATCTGAAGGATGACACACATGGGTTATTTCAAATGTTTATGCTCCTAATTTGAAGAAACCTAGAAACAACTTTAGAATTTATTAGGCTCTCTTAGGCATTTTCTCCAAGGTTCTGCTTGGCTAGTTATGAGAGACTTCAACATCCCACTTAAGGATAATGAGAAAATGGGAGGTTCCTAAATCTTCTTGGATAGCATATTAGATTTGATGGAGTTTATTCATGATAATGTGCTCATTGATCTTGAATTGTAGGGGACATCCTATACATTGTCTACTAGAAAGGTAGGTTATAATCTCATTTAGGTCAAATTGGACCAATCCCTTATTTTCTTGGATTGGTTCTCAAATTATTCTTGTGCTCTTTCTACCTTAACTCAATGTGGTTCTGATCATTTTCTAATTTCTCTTTCTTTTGATAAATTGAGTAAGAAGAAAAGGTTCCCTTTCAGACTTGAATCCATGTGGTTGCAACACCCTGATCTTAAGGATTGTCTAAATAGATGGTGGTAGGTTAAGGTTGAAGGAAGTGCTATGTTTAGAATGGCTAAAAAACTTTCTTATGTCAAAAACATGATCCAAAAGTGGAATAAAGAGACCTTTGGTCAGATTTTCCAAATTAATTTTTTTTTGTTAATCGTTTAGATGAGATTCACAAGAAATCCAAACCAATGGGATGGACCAAGCTCTTCAAGTGCAAGAAAAAGATCTTTCTTGTCTTAATGATATCACTACTAAAGAAGAAGACTTTTGGAAACAAAGGTCTAGGGCTATTTGGCTTAAGAGAGAGATCGTAATACTAAATTCTTTCATCTCTCCTCTTTAAACATAAGGCCACATATAGGATTAATGTTATCCACGTTAAGAAATCTGTTTTAGAAGACATTGATGATATCCATAAAGCTTCTTCGGATTACTTTTCTAACATGCTTGTTGATGATACAATCTATGATAAGTTTATTGAAGATATGTTTTTGGGGGTTACCCCAAAAATTATTTTTGAAGGGCAAAATAAAAAGTTAATTTGTATCCCTTTAGAGGAGGAAATAAGATCAACTATTTTCTCGTTTGAAGGGAACAAGGCGCCCCTAGACCAGATGGTTTCCCACTTCTCTTTATTCAGGCCTTTTGGGATGTTTTGTCGAAGGATGTGGTGAATTCTACTAAGGAATTTTTTGGTAGTAGGAAGTTGTTGAAAGAGTTAAATTCCAGGTTCCTTGTTTTGGTACCGAATGTTCCTAAGGCTAAGTCTTTTGGGGAATTCATTCTTGTCAACCTCAACAATTCTATTTATAAAAATTCATTGCGATTAGATTGCAAGATGTTCTTTCCCAACTTATCTTCGATCAACAAAATGGTTTTGTTCATGGTTGGAAAATCTTAGACTCCATTATCTTAGTCCATGAAATTATCCACTCTCTTTTAGTAAATAAGAAGGCTGGTTTCTTTTTAAAGTTGAACTTAGTTAAAACTTATGACAAAACTAAGTGGAGCTTCTTATCTAAGGTATTCATAAGGTTTGGATTTGGAAGTAAATTTGTGGAGCTTATAAGCTAGCTTGTTTGCACTCCCCATTTCTCTGTGTTGGTTAATGGTTCTCCCTTTCCTTTTTTTAAGAGCTCTAGAGGGCTTCAACAAGGGGATCTAATTTCTCTACTCCTCTTTATTATTATGGTCAAAGTCATAGGTAGAAGTATTTAGGAGGTGAACTTCGGTTTCTTGAAAGGTGTTAAACCATCCTCTCTTTGTCCTCCACACTCTCATCAACAAATTTGTTGATGATACTGTCATCATCAGAGAGGATTCAATCAAGGAAGCTAAGAAGATAAAGGCCATTTTGGATGGCTATGAAAAGGCATCTAGTAAACTTATCAACCTTCTAAAAAGTAATATTTTCTTCCTCAATACACTTTTCTAGCTATAGGTTAAGCTCACAACTATTTTAAATTGTACAGTGGGGAGTTTCCCCTCTTCTTATCTAGGTCTTCCACTATGTGTTAACAAGATATCAAACTCCTTTTGGTTAGGGCTGCTGGATAGTTTCAACTCTAAAATTGGCAGGGTGGAAAGGGACTTTACTTAGCCAAGCTAGAAAGCTACAACTTATTAAAGCTACTCTTCAAAACATACCAATCTATGCCATGAGTCTATTTAAAGTTCAATCTAAATTTGAGGAAAAGTTTAAACTAATCCAAAATCGGTTCTTGTGTGCTAGAACTGAGGAAAGGAAAAAAATTCCTTTGGTGGCTAGGGATAATGTTTGCAGACCGATGAAGGGAGGTTTGGGAATTACAAAAATTAGAGATCTCAACTTTTCTCTATTGTCCAAAAATTCCTATAGACTTATCTATGATGATACTAGTTGGTCAAATATCTTGAAAAACAAATATTTTTCTAATTATAGAAACTTTAGTGACATTCTAGATGTTGACCGCCTTCTAGATGGCTCCTGGTTTTGGAAGAATATTCTTCTTTCTAGGAAGATCATTTAGAATGGATCTTGATGACTTCTTGGTGATGATAGACATATTTAGTCTTGGGATGATGTGGTGTGATAAAGTCTCGCTCAAGAAATTAGGCTCGACCTATGAAAGATATTTGTATTAGATCCTTTGGCTGTTGGGTTGTTGACTACATTGAGGATGGGAAATGGGGGAATCTAATGAATGCTAACCCATCCTTGGAAGATAAGTTAATTTGGTACCCCTCAATGGATGTTAGTTTCTCGGTGGCTTTGGCTTTTGGCTTGTTGTTGGACAATCAAAATCCTCCTCCCTTTTGGAGTTGTCTTTGGAATCATATGCTAACCCCTAAGATCATAATCTTCTTTTGGATTATGGTTTAGAATAAAATTATAATTGTTGATAACCTTTGCAGAAGAGGTAATGCTATCCCCAACAAATGTTCCCTTTGTGAATGTCGCTCTGAAAATTCCTTCCACATCTTCCTTGGGTGCAAATTCTCTAGCACTATTTGGGGAATTTTTTTGTCTCTTTGGAACCTTGGATGGTTGTTTCCTAACTCTTTTAAAAATTTCTTGGACTAGGATCTTCCCATCTACTAATCCATCACTCCAATTGTTATGGTCCCTTTCAGTGCCTCATATGCCTAGGGCCTCTAGAAAGAGAGGAACAACCGTGTGTTTAGAGAATCAAAACTTAAGGAGGATGTTGTTTTTAGTAAAATCCTAAGAGCTATAAAGAATTTTTTTTGGCTAGGGTATCTGATAAGAAGTTGGAAGGAAAAAAACTTACAATCTATAATTATGACTCTTAGGTTGTGAACAAATAGAATCTCAAGGCTGATTTATCAATCCCTCTGAGGAACATGAAATCTTCCCGTGAAAACGCTATTTGGAGATTTCCGCCAAAAGGGTGGATAAAAATTAACTTTGATGGGGTCCCTAAGGGAATCTTGGGCTAGTTGGTTTCAGGGAGTGTTAAGAGATGAGGAAGGAAGGCTTACTTCAATGGTGGCACTTCCATTGGTAACACAAACAAATCACCTAGATGAAGCGGCGACAACATACAATGGTAGAAAACTTGCCTACAATAGATGCATTAAGAAAGTTTGGATCAAATAGGATTCACTTAACATCATAAGGTGTTTGAAAAAATTACATCCCCTAACTAGTCAATCGAGTCGTTCATATACAATTCTCTAGGTATGATTAATTCCATAGAAGACTTTAGGATAACTCATATAATGCACGAGGGTAATCAGTTGGTTGATTTCTTTCCAATTAAGGAGTTATAATCCATTCTTTGAAATAATGGGATATATACTTGTTAGTACCCTTTGAAGCCCTCTCAATACTGAATAATGATATTCAACATGAAAAATAATGAGGATGGGACATGAAGTTAATTACTCCTAGTTGCCTTGCACATTTTATAGGTAGAAAATGAGTCTCCCTTTTGTATCTACTTGGAGTTAAGGAACATTATTTGGGGATT
Source organism: Sequoia sempervirens (assembly GCA_007258455.2). Taxonomy (NCBI): domain Eukaryota; kingdom Viridiplantae; phylum Streptophyta; class Pinopsida; order Cupressales; family Cupressaceae; genus Sequoia; species Sequoia sempervirens. Next base: position 57,099 of record VDFB02338739.1, on the reverse strand, counting down.
GCATATTAGGAATAGCTTTGTGATTATGGGAGGAGACAAAAGTTGTGTCAAGCCTCGCTCATGTGATAGAATTTGTCGAAAAACTAAGGTGTGGAAAATATTGGAGGGGGGTCCAACCCCCTACATGGAAAGGCTTCATGGTTATGATCCTGAAGCTTCTAAACTTTTTGTCAAAGGATAGAAAAATAGAACTCTATTTGTTAATGGTAGGGAATTCACCATGACGGAGGAGATCATTGCACAAATAACAAATCACTAATGAACAAGAACCTTAAGATCCTTTAATAGTAGTCATAGGAAGAGATAATTAACACAAGAATACTTATAAATAGAATCTAGAGACTCCTAAAGCTTCTCTGGAGATCAACTCTAGAGACTCTCTAAACCAAGCACCATTTCTAGACTTTGACAAAATATTCCTAAGAAACAAATTCTAACTACAATTATTAGACCCCTTATTGAATTTTAATTGATCCAAGAAATTTGACGATTAAGCTTTAAAAGTCCTCTCCTTCAAGCCATTAGGAACATTCTAGATCTCAATCAAATAATCCAATAAAACTGTGTTAAGGCCTAAGGTAGAAAACATAAATCTCTTAAAACCATCTAGGTAGAGGGAAAATTGGTTGATCTACTATTCAAAGAAATGCTTATCCCCAAATATGGTGACTTGGGTAGTCTAGTGATCATAAACTTTATTTTAAGGATTGAAATACCAAATGTTCTAGTTGATTTGGGAGTTGCGACTAACATAATGAAAGTTCACACATTGAAAAAATTCCCTCACAAATGTACAACCCACCTCCACAATTTTATAGTTAGCTAACAATCTGTTGCAATTTTGAAAGGGATTGAAAGATATACTTGTTGAAGTAGAATCGTAAGACTTTCCTATTGAATTCTTAGTAATAGAACCAAGGAACCAAAAAAATGCTTAGCCCCTAATCTTAGGAAGACCTTGGTTAGCAATAGTTGTAGCCTCAATTGATTGTAGAACTGGAAACATGGTTATATCTAATGACATTGACATGAAAAAATATCTTTATGTACCCCACCTAAACCTTCACTCAAATATTTAGACAAGGTTTGGGTTGACAAGATAGATAACATAGAGAACAATGCCTCCCTTTCCATGGTAATCATCACACAACACTTAAAAACATGGGATGAAGATCTATATTTTGATACATAAGAAGACCTAACTCACCTTATCATATATGGTAACATAATGTACTTTTCCTAAGAACCCAAGAGAGAACTCTTAGTAGCACTCCATTTCCCTCTAGCAAACAATATACCTTCTGGTGAAACATTTCATAGGGATGTTGCTACCTTCCACACACTACAACCACATTCCTACCCTCTTAATACATTAACAAGTAAAAATTAAATAGTTCAAACAACTCCACAACATATCAAGAAAGTAAGGATCCTCATAGGAAAGACCCTAAATATCAACAACCAATTGACAAAACAAGAAGAATGAACATCATATATATTCTAGTCTCCCACACCATAGCCTTTTCTTGGGAATACAGGGAAATGAAGGGAATGTGCCCAAAAATATGTCCTCACCATATTTATAAAAAAGATGTTCACCTAGTTAGACAACCTCAAAGGAGACTCAAACTAGCACTCAAAGAGGTAGTAAAATTTGAGAAAAAAGTAACTCTATGAATTTACCCAAATTTTGATAGCCAATGGGTGTCTCCTATAGTCATTGTTCCCAAAAATAATGGATAATGGAGAATTGTGTTGACTATAGAGAGTTGAACGAAGCCACAAAGAAAGGCTAATTTCCCTTTCCTTTTATTTATTATATCTTAGATAACTTGGCTAGGAAAATGTACTTCTCATTCTTAGATGGGTTCAACAAATTCAACCAAATTAAAGTAGCATCAGAGGACCAAGAGAAGAATACCTTTACTTTCTCATGGGGGACCTCTGCTTATATAGTTCTTTTTTTTTTCCTATGTAATGCTCCAACTACCATCCAAAGACTCATTCTCACCATATTTGTTGTATTGCAAAATGAATGCATGAAGATTTATATGGATAATTTTTCTATCTATGGAGATAACTTTGAGAAGGCTCTTCAAAACTTGGAAAAGGTATTGAAGTGTTCTCAAAAACATAATTTTTCCCTGAGCCATGAAAATGCTTTATGATGGTTGAATATGGTATAGTCCTTGGACATCATGTTTCTATTGAAGTAATCAAGGTTGACTCAAACAAGATTAAAGTACTTCAATAGTTGCCTACTCCCAAAAATCAAAATAATGTAAGAAGTTTCCTAGGCCATGCTAGGTACTGCAAAAGATTTATTGAAAACTTCAGTAAAGTAGCTACTCTCATGTTCTCTCTTTTGACTAAAGATACTGATTTTTCTTGGACAACTGATTGCTAGAGAGCATTCAAAAAACCAAGGATAAATTAACAACTTCCATTATGAGAGGACATAATTGAAACCTTTCATTTCATGTTCAAAATAATGCTTCTAATGAATCCATATGAACAATTTTAGGTTAGAAAGAAGGGGAGGAATGTACACAATCTATTGCATCAATAATAATCTCACTTTAACATAAAAGAATTACACAACCACATAAAAGGAGTTTTTGGTTGTCATTTATGCCATCAATAAATTCAGACACTATATCACTGGATTTAAGGTTATTATACACAAACCATGTAGCCATAAAGTATTTAATGATTAAATTGGTCATTGGTGTAAGAAAAATCATATGGTTATTCCTATTACAAGAATTTGATATTTGATATTATGATTGTTGACAACCTAGAGAAATATAAAATATTGGATGCTTTTCTCTCTTGATTGCATATAGGTGGAGGTGATGAAGTAGAAGAAAAAAATCCATATGAACACTTATTTGTTGTTTTTGCAAACACTCCTTGTTGATATTGTTAACTTTTTGGTCATAGGAATATTATCCCTAAATTTCACTTTCAAACAAAAGAATTGGTAAAAAAAAGTTTTTCTTACAAGTAGTTAAATGATATGTTGTTTAAATGCAGGATTAGACTTGTACTATGCAAGTGTGTGAGGAAATAATATTTTTGATATTTTAAGATCTTTTCATGATGAACCCATAAGGGGATGTTACTCCTCTTAGAGAACTATCGAAAAAATCCTAGGTGCCAAATATTATTGGCCTTCTCTCCATAAAGATGACAAAAGATATGTCTAATAGTGTATCCATGTCAAATAATGGGTCAACCTATATTCACTAATGAGCTACCCCTTCAACCAAAAATTATCCTAGAACCATTTGAATAATGGGGATTGGATTTTATCAACCCAATATCACCACCATCTATAGGGAAAGATACATTTTACTGTGTATGAACCATGTAACCAAGTGCGCAAAAGTCCAAGCAATGAAGTTTGTAAGGGAAGAAAAATTGTTGACTTCTTGTACAACAAAATATTCCTCAGGTTTAGAGCACCTAGAGAAACCATTTCAGACAAAGGGTCACAATTCACTTCACATATAAACTGGGCATTTATAGACTTGTATCAAATCAAACATTGGAATTCTTCACCTTATCACCCATGATCCAATTGACAAGTGGGAGTAAAATACTAGGAATTAGAAAACATCATGGAAAAAAATATTAGTAAATAGAAAGGATTGGGAAAGCAAGCTATGTGAGACAATATGGGTGTATAACACTACCTAGAGATCAACCATAGGATTTTATCCATATGAGTTGGTCTATGATAAGAAACCAATCTTACCCATTGAATTCAAGCTACAAAATCTTAGGACATCCATGGATATTAGCCTCAAGTTGACCATAGCACAACACAATTACATCCTTTGCATCAATGAGCTCGATGAAATAAAATTAGAAGTAATTCAACAAACAAAGCTCATTCAACAATAACAAAAACTTTGACACGATCAACACTTCACAAAGTGAACATTTTAGGTAGGTGATTAGATTCCTTTTTACTCCAAATTCAAGGAATTCAAAGGTAAGCTACAAACAAATTGGGCTCGACCATATGAAGTCAAAGAATTATATGACAATGGGATTATTCAACTATCACCTATTGATGGGGAATTAAGGACACTTTTAGTAAATGGACATAGGCTTACCCTCTACCAAAACCTTCCACCAAAGGGGAGTTTTCAAATATTCTACAACGTAGATATCTATGTTATGTGAGGGATGTTCCCTCTCCTTCTCACATAGGTATCTAATTGTTGTTTATCCATAAAAAAGAGAATTGAAGATCTATAAATGGTAATTCTCCAAAAAAAAGAAGAATAGTTGAAAACTAGTAAATGGCGATTCTTTCCCAAAATATCTAATAAATCATGTAGGTACATACTTGTATCCTCTCTAGAGCACCCCCAACACATGTTTAGGGAATAAAATATCACCACATCATGATCTTATTTGGAGCACCTGTAGTGCATACTTTGTGTGAAGCCTACAATGATGTTTAGAGTGTTGTCAAGTAAGTTTTTTGTACAAGTTAAACATGGTATATTTAGATGAATTTGTGAAAAAATTCAAATTATATATTATACAAACATGCAATAATTATCCCACTAGCATGACACCTATCCTACTTGAAGATTCCATTTCCTTTGTAAAAATTCAAATGACACTTCATCTTCATCTTGCTAACACAAGCTGGGAGGGGTCACTTGAACAATTTCAAGTCTCCAACGACACATCACTTATTGCCACAAGTGGAAGTTGTGAGACCCCACCTTCTATGATCCTTGTTTAATCTATGTTTCCTTAATGATATTATTCTTCTTGTTCAATATTTTCATGTTCCTATGTTTGGACACTACACAAGAGTGTTGTGATGATACATAGATGATGTTCTTATGCTTTTATGGTTTATCTTGGTTATCATGGGTTAGTGATTATATGGTGGATCTCAATTGATTATTGGTAGCAGTAGTGATATTATGATTATTGGATGATTACATTCTGTGGATATGTGATTAGATGTTATTGGGATGAGATCTGATAAGTTAAGTGTTCACTTATGATGGTTTATGATTATTGTAGATAAGAAATTTTGGAAAATAATAATTGTTTGAAAGTTTATTTTTAATATATGTTAGATGGTTCGAATATTATTATTTCTTATGATATACTAACACTTTTGGTTGAGTGAGCAAGTAAAATTTTCCAATACTATTTGGGGTCACATAGCTACTTTTATTTTCATGACTACGATCTTATCTTGCATGGAAAAAGTAAGATTACCTGTTGTAATGTTGTAAACATATCATTCTTGTGGTATAATGTGTTGTGAGGTTGTTTAATTATGTGAAAGTTTTATTTCCCTTGTGGGTTATCTTATACTATTTTTCCTTTTTTGTGATTTATGTGTTCCTTGTGAGAATTAAATTAGGATTTTCTTATCCTAAATTGTCCCTAGGTGCTAGATATAGGGGTAAGGGGTTTATTACACCATAGAATTACCTTTTAAACTGTTTATGACCACCTTAAAATTCCCATTTCTAAAAGGTGGCGAAAATGGGAGTTAGTTGGTGGTTTGGGTGGTTATGAGAGGTAGTAGTTTCTCCTCCATTTTCTATTTGTCTTCTTCTTGAGAGGAGGGGGATTTTTCCCATCTTGTTGTCTTCTTGGTTTGTTTTTTCAAAAATTAATTTTGTAGAATATTTGTAGAAGGGAGGAAGAGAAGAAAGTAGAGGAATGAAGGAATTGAAAGGAGAAGGTTTGGAGAGTCTTCATTAATTTGAATAGCAATTATGAAGCTAGACCTTTTTGCTAGATCTTGTATTGATGTGCAAATGTTTGTTTAGAAGTTTTTGTTGTTTGTGAGATCTATGTGAAATTAACGGGTAAAACTACTGTGACATTATGTTGTGTTTGTGTGTGGGGTTTACTTTTAGGTATGTGTATCCACATTGTTTAATTTTGTATATAAGAATCCATTTGTGTGTATAAAATGAGGAATAAAAGATATGGAAATAGAAAATATGTGTTGTGCAAAGACCTGAAAAGTGAAATGTGATGTGAAGTGCTTTTTTTTGGAGAATCTAAGTGTTAAGGTTTAGAATTGTGAAATGAGTGTGTGTGCTTCTTGAAAAGTTATATGACCCTTGGCTTGGGGGTTGGTTGAGTTTACAACCCTATGGTTGGGTGGAGATATATTAGTCTATATTTTTTCTTTCTTGTTTCATTTTGAGGTTCAAGTGTTGAAGTTGGATACTACTTTGGGAGATCATCAAAATTATGGCTCGCAAAAGAGGGCTCATATTGATCATTATTAAATTGGAACAACCCAAAAATTTGATGGTTGAATAGAGGAATATATTTTCAATTTGTAAATAGAAATATTGATTTATTTGGTAAAACCTATAAGAACAAAGATTACAACCACTCGTCGTAATTCTAATATGTGTATGGAATAAGTTAAGTAAATTAACATTCCAAAGTGAACAAAATGACAATTCTATAGTGTTGATCCCTTTTGGATGAAAAGTAGAGAATTGTGTGTTTGGAAATAAATTTAGTTCTCTTAATTTTGAATCCATTTAAAATTAAATAAAAGTAATTATGCTTCCTATGAAATTTAATGATTTGTTTATTTTGAAATATTTTTATAAATGCACTTAGGTGCGTATATATTATCAATTTATTTATAGGATCTTATGATTACATAAAAAAATATATTTAATTTTGTTAATAGAATTGACATGTATATATGATATATATATTAATCCATATATATACTTGTACAATATAGATTATATATTTTATATATTATAACATATATAATATAAATTATTAATTACATGTTCATATATTAAAGTTTTAAAATAAATTATATTTGAAAATAAATATATAGAGGGAAATAGTTGACCCAAGGTCGAAGGGTCAACATAGGTCGCCCTTCCATTGGGAAAATATAGAGCCGTGGGCTCCCATGGATCCACAAACCCTTATGGGTCGTGACTATCGACCTCCATGGACAGTCGCTTGAGCATGGAATTTAAAACAAAATAAATCTATTTAAAATACTTAAAAAAAAAAAAGACAACAAATGTATAGTCGTATATATGTGGCTTTCAAATAATCATTTAATCCTTTACACTCTTGTAATTTTTTTTGCATATGGTAGAGTATGAAAAGTATGTGTGTAATTCTGAAAATTAAACTTTCAAATAGAGAAAATGACAAACAAATAAAAATAATATTAAATATGCAATTAAATGGGAGGAACAAAGAACTATGTTTTCAAACTTGTTAAACTTGCAAACAAAAAAAATTAGGGAAATGAAAAAAATATTCTTAAATCTCCAACGTGCACAATGAAGGTAAACAATAAAACATTCAAATGATCATGTGGAAATCCAATTAGGAAAGAAATATTTGTTATATGATCTTGCAACCACAAATATAATTTGAGAACCATTGAACCATTTGAAAACAAACAAATTGAAAGGGGATAGTTATTTAAAGGGATTTGTGAGTTAGTTTTTAGTTAGAAAATTAGTTTCTTGTTTAGTGTATTCAAAACTTAAAACAAATTAAAACTAAAGTTATAAATCATTTATCTTTTTAAGATTATTAATTTGTATGGGGAAACTGTGAATAAATGATAAACACACACAAATAATTTTTTAGAACTATTATTAAACATTGGTTTTAAAAATTAATGTCATTAGTGGATTTAATTTGTGAGGATTGTTAAATTTAGTCTCATTGAATCTTTAGAAGTAAGAGTTTAGAAAATAAAGGCAATAATGTTTCACAACCAACTTTAAAATTATCAATATATTTTTGATATCCTTAATAAACTTGAGATTTATTACTCAATCTTAAATTTTAGATATAACATCATCGTCAAACAATTAAGTTAGAAATAATTAGAGTTAAGATTATTGAACTGTTGTCAATAGATTATTTCATTAATAATTTAGCTATTAACAATTAATATTGAAATCCAAAAGTTACATTGATTATAGTATTATTATTGTTGTTTTTAATTTAATCATTTAGAGTACTGAAAATTGATTATTATGTTCAACTTTTATAATCTTAAAGATGTATGATTCTTGTTTAAATTTTTTGAGTCAACTACTATAAAAAATTGTGTTAAGAATATGTTACTCTTACTTTCTTAAGTTTAGTTTAGGTATTAGAACCTTGGATCTAAACCTAGCTAACTTATAAAGTTTTTAAAGAAATATATATTTTTTCGTCTAGGGATGGAGAGAGTTTTCCTCAAACCTTTTTTTTATATACAGCTCTTCCTCACACTACGTGTGGAGCGCTTAATATGTCATTATAAACATGATTCCATCAAAAGCGCAAGGGCATTTCCTCGGTTATATTATGTATTGTGATGTAAATTAAAAGTTTTTTGGGGTTTGTGTTATGTTTGGATAGTGAAAAAATATGGGCATGACAAAAGTAGTCACATCAACAATCTGCCAACACAATCTTTAAAGGGACTTTAGGTATTATTCTTCTGTTTAACTAATTAATATAGTGATTTTCACAATTCATTCAAATGCAAATTTATTGTTTCTCTTTGTCATCACCCACACATTAACCTTCCACATGTTTTCATCTCCTTTTCTCCTAACTAAAATGTACACTCCATCCCAACTAGAAAACCTATTGTGCCATGTAAATATCATATAATATATTTATCTTGGATAATAATTAATTATTAAATATGATGAAACACTTCAAGTTTTAAATCCTCATTATTAATAGTACCTTTATAGTTAATTCCTCATAAACTTTCCATAACCCAAACAAATCTCCCAACTTTCCTATTTGCACCATACATGTTTTTCAACTCCCTTGCCTAACTCACCAGTGTTCTAAGCTCATTGAATTTTCTTCAAGAAAAAACCCTATCTACACAATCAAACAAATTTTCATGGGAATCAGAAAGAAATCAGAGTTGGAGTTCACTACCAAGCTTCTCCAAGACTAGGCCACAAAAAACATCTTTAGAAATATAGGTTGGTTGAGTTGCATGGACAAATTTAAGGGGTACCAAGAAGACATAGTGCAAGAGTTTGTCACCAATTTTCAAGATATCGACACTACTATGAAGTATTTTAATATTCCAATCTCTTCTATGATGCAGAGCCAAGAGAGAAATCAAAACCATGACACACTTATGCAACTATATGCCTCTTTGTAACATTATCCAACACAAAAATTTGAATCAAAAGCCCCAATCTCATTCAAGTTCTTTAAACACTCTTAACTATTAACCAAGATCAACTTCCTTTATAACTTCATTCAATGGCACATGATGGTTACAAATACAATTTTTATCTTTAGAAGCACAATCAATCAATAAAAACATTTGTCACCCTTATTTGAGACAAAAATAACAAACAAAGACTTCCACAATAACTGTCCTTTTCATTCTATTATTGAGTCTCTTCATGACTGTCCTAAATGTGAAAGCACAAACCTCAACCATGCACTAACTTTGAACCCAAAACACATATGATTCCTTCAACATGTGGAGAAAGATCCAATTCAATATGTACAAACTATTTCCAAACCCAAGAACTCAGTCAGGGTGTAGTTCCTTCATTACTCTGCTCTCTTCCCAGTAGGTCTGCCATAGGTCTATCAACACTTTTCTTCAAACTTAGACCCTTAATACCAACTGTAAACAACTCTTAAGATGCCCCTTGATGTGCCTTGTATCATATCCAAAGCTAAGAATATGTTGTCTTTGAGAACATAGATCAAACAAGTTTTTGTAACGCTATTAGAACAGGGCGTTCCAAATCCAAGAGGGCTTATTGTATATATAGGTTCCCATCATGTCTACTCTTGAAAAATGATTCAAACATGTTTATTTTGAACTAATTATGCTCAATAAACCTTTGAAGGGATGTTCCTATACTAAAATTTTCAAACCTTAGGTTAGGTTTCTCTTAAATGCTTGGTTACAGACTGTAGTCTCAGAAAACCAGTCTAAACATTAGTCTATAACACCTTTAAACTCATAATATTGACTCAAAAATTACTTGAATATGAAAGAAAATGCTTATAAGGAAAATGTCACCAAAAACCCAGAGTATTTTATCAACAAATAAAAGAGAAACATAATTTCTTAACTCACTGTTAACCCTAGTGAGGGTTTTAGATTGTTATGAGAAAAACAGTGATATCTCCTTCAAAAGAACACCAAAATGCATGAAACCAGATTCATATGGAAGGTGATTGATTTATCTTTAACTTACAACTAGTGTTTCACCATTAACAGTCCATACAATCCCGTACAATGGCTGGAAACAATGGATTTTTTGGAAATGAACATAAAAATCAAAGTTTTTCCATTATTTTCTTCAAGGATTCAATCACCAACGAGTACAAAAGGAGTTCAAAAGCCTTTTTAAAGGAATTTACACCATGAAAAATCAGTTTCTAACCCCCTAACTTCCTCAACCGACCAAACCCTCATCAACTCCTTAATGTTGCTTTTAGGCAACTTTTATACTTTTGCAAATTTGTTGACAATTTTTACATTTTTTTTGCAATTACTCATCAAATGACTTTGAATGACCCCTACAAATGGAAAAATGCAATCTTTTACACAATAGAATCATGGTGATGTGAAGGTACTCCTGCACCAAACTCCCCACCAAGAAGATTTCAAGTCCACTTGAAAGTGTGGTTGCCAACAAAATTGCTTTCTTGAAATGCTCTGCCATTGACCCGCTCCTTATCACCTTCATTTTCACTTTGGGTTTAAATTTTTCCATGAAAATTAGTTGTCTACCATGCTTCCCCTCTAAAATCAAATTCTTCATTCCTTCATACACCTCAATATCATGCTTGTCCCTTTGACCCTCAACCTGCAAACAATCCTTTGTCCAAAGCATTAGTAACATAATGAAATGATATAAGGTGACAATCATGATACCTCCATCATGCTGCAACTCCTTGCAAACCTCTATGACCAATTCATCCATGATCATTCCCTTAACCAACTCAATATCCTCAACCTCTGGAATTAGGTATATACTCTTTGTCCTTTCTTCATCTTCATGCTTTAGATTATCTGCAACTCCTTCAATGAAGTATTCCCTTGCATCTTCAAAGGATTCTTGTTCTTTCATTCCAATTTCCCTTCTCCTCTTTTTGAATATCTTGTGAATAGGCCATGTGACTCTTCTCCTTATCTTCAGGTGCCAACTCATTAAGTGCTTCATCTGTTCTATCTTTTTCATGGATTCTAGGAACTCTCTATCCATCCTTTCCATCTCTTGTTTTATCTCAACAATCTCCTTATCAAACTTGGATTGTCTCTTCTTCTTCTTTCTCTCTTCCTCTGCTTGTAAATGCTTCTTCAAGTTCTCCATCCTCTCAAGCAAGATTCCTCCTTGCTTCACAACACACTTACCTGCAAACAACCACCAAACACATAACTAGAAACCACAAACCACAACCAACTTATCAACCCATATCTTTCTCAGGCTTTGATACCAAACTGATGCAGAGCCAAGAGAGAAATCAAAACCATGACACACTTATTCAACTATATGCCTCTTTGTAATATTATTCAACACAAACATTTGAATCAAGAGCTCCAATCTCATTCAAGTTCTTTAAACACTCTTAACTATTAACCAAAATCAACTTCCTTTGTAACTTCATTCAATGGCACATGATGGTTACAAATACAATTTTTATCTTTAGAAGCACAATCAATCAATCAAAACATTTGTCACCCTTATTTGAGTAAAAAATAACAAACAAAGACTTCCACAATAATTGTCCTTTTCATTTTACCATTGAGTCTCTTCATGTCTGTCCTAAATGTGAAAGCACAAACCTCAACCATGCACTAACTTTGAACCCAACACACATATGATTCCTTCAACATGTGGAGAAAGATCCAATTCAATATGTACAAACTATTTCCAAACCCAAGAACTCAGTCAGGGTGTAGTTCCTTCATTACTCTGCTCTCTTCCCAGTAGGTCTACCATAGGTCTGTCAACGCTTTTCTTCAAACTCAGACCCTTAATACCAAATGTAAACAACTCTTAAGATGACCCTTGATGTGCCTTGTACCATACCCAAAGCTAAGAATATGTTGTCTTTGAGAACATAGATCAAACAAGTCTGTAACGCTGTTAGAACAAGGCTTATTAGATTCCAAATCCAAGAGGGCTTATTGTATATATAGGTTCCCATCATGTCTACTCTTAAAAAATGATTCAAACAAGTTTATTTTGACCTGCTTATGCTCAATAAACCTTTGGAGGGATGTTCCTATACTAAATTTTTCAAACCTTAGGTTAGGTTTCTCTTAAATGCTTGGTTACAGACTATAGTCTCAGAAAACCAGTCTAAACATTAGTCTATAATGCCTTTAAACTCATAATCTTGACTCAAAAATTACTTGAATATGAAAGAACATATTTATAAGGAAAATGTCACCAAAAAACCAGAGTATTTCATCAACAAATAAAAGAGAAACATAATTTCTTAACTCACTGTTAACCCTAGTGAGGGTTTTAGATTGTTATGAGAAAAACAGTGATATCTCCTTCAAAAGAACACCAAAATGCATGAAACCAGATTCATATGGAAGGTGATTGATTTATCTTTAACTTACAACCAGTTTTGCACCATTAACAGTCTGTACAAGCCCGTACAATGGTTGGAAACAGTGGATTTTTTGGAAATGAACATAAAAATCAGAGTTTTTCCATTATTTTCTTCAAGGATTCAATCACCAACGAGTAAAAAAGGAGTTCAAAAGCCTTTTTAAAGGCATTTACACCATGAAAAATCAGTTTCTAACCCCCTAACTGCCTCAACTGACCAAACCCTCATTAACTCCTTAATGTTGCTTTTAGGCAACTTTTATACTTTTGCAAATTTGTTGACAATTTTTACATTTTTTTTGCAATTACTCATCAAATGACTTTGAATGACCCCTACAAATGAAAAAATGCAATCTTTTACACAATAGAATCATGGTGATGTGAAGGTGCTCCTGCACCATTCTACCATTGTGAGCACCATACATGGACTTCCTATTATAGGTGAGAGGTTTTATAACCTTAAAACTAGTTATTCTAAATTAATTCATAACTTTTCTAATGAAGAAGAACACGAGACTAGAATGTTGGTCAACAAAGGGGAACAAATAGGGATTCTCTAGGAAAGTATTCTAGAGCCATGACACACTATGAACCTCTAGCTTATGAAATACTTTACATGCAATGGACAATTCAATATCATCCTTGGGCCCATGATGAAGATGTTAACCCACCATAGATATGGTAGGCACCACATTGAATATAGAACAAATTTTCCAATTGTTCTCTATTTCAAAGTCACAACCATGGCCACCAAAAATCAACAAGAAAAGAGACCAATTAAACACCATGGGATCAGATTTCTTATATGCAAAAAATACACATCTTAAAGATGAGGAGTAACCCATTAGTGTGTTTTCTTGGTGGGGAATATGTGGAAAGGCCTAGAGCCAAATGAAAAGAGGTTATTATAGAATAACTCATATCAGCTCAAGAGAAGAAATATAAAAGAAAGGGAATTAGCCATAGGTCATCTAGGGTTCACTAAAGAAACCATACTATCTTTGGTGTTGAAGACCAACTCTCTTCCTCTAATCACCCAATAGCACCTGAAGTGAAATACACATTATCTCTTTAGAGATAAATGAAGCAAATGAGGTGCTAGAAGAAGAATGACAATCACCTCCATAGTTGCTCAGGAGGGGAAAGTGTTAAAAATTTCTTCCCTAATAGGATATCAGTTCTAATAGTGAGAAAAATATTGTTGAAATCATTGCAAAAATTCAACTATAGAAAGGATCTCTTGCATTCCAATGTGCTCCCACAAAGGAAGCTCCTTGAAAAATAATGGATGAGGTTGGATCTTCTTGTGACCTTGGAAGCCCTATTAAAATGGTGGAAAATAATCAACAGATGGTGTTCGATATTGAACAAATAGGGCTCACCATAGAACAAACAAAAAAGGAGGAAATCACAAAATTGAAACTAATGCTATGTGATATGAACCTATTCATTCTCTCATTGAAGGATAATTTGAGGGAAAAATATTTTGAAATTATTTAAAATAAAATAGGACATTTCCAATACAAAGAGAAAATTAAAAGAAATAGAAAATAAATTAAACATGACATCTACAAATTTTATCGCCATTGTTGCATTATTTAAGGAAAAGATGGATAAACAAGAAGTATAGTTAACCACTGCACATAACAATATTTTTGAACTTGAAGAACAAATTCAGGAGTTATCTACCTCTACCTCTATAGTGCATGAAGGTATCTAGACATATATATGTCTCTTGAGAGGTTCCACTTAAACATCACAAGGTCTCTTCATAACTGGAACCAAGATGACACTTTCTAGATAGTGGTAGGATGCCACAAATGGAGGCATAAGTATCTAAATTGATAGCTCAAATAAAGAGATTACAAGAAAAATTCATCAATGTTTCCACCATTGCTTCAAAAGTCATATCTTATAAGGATCCTAGAAATAATTATTATGTATTCTTGCAGGGATAATTTTCTCTCTATTGGATATCTCAACTAATCTCTAGAGAAACTGATGATATACATGATAGATGTAAGTGCATGCTTGTGTATCAAAACAACACACTGGAGAAAAAAATATGGGAGTTCTTTTTGCATAAATTTATTATGGTGGAACATATCACTTTTTGTATAAATATATTTTTTGGGGAAATTCAAGTGCGCGCATTCACCTCTTAAATTCACAATCAAGAGATATAGCAAGAAAGATTTGATAATCATAGACAAATAGATGAAAATTCCTACATATATATGAGGCATGAACACATGGTTCCCCACACATTCAAAATAGAGTTCCTTTAGTTTAACTACAACCATAGTCTTAAACCCCTATACTTGAAAAACCTACAATCCTATTTTTATTTTTATTTTGACATGTACACACAAGATTCCTACACCAAACCCATAGGATCCTATAGGAAAAGGTGGAGTCTAATGACTACCAACTAGAAAATGAAGGAATTATTTATATGAAGGGACTAAAAAAATTGTTCTGTTAATGGAGAAGTATAAAAAATGTTGAGTATGAGTTTTTTCCACCACTTATCATTGACCCTGCACCTATGTGGGTGGATCCATTAAAGGACTCTAGTTTTGAAAAATGATTAGATGAGGTGGAAACATATTAGGGAAATGTAGATAGTTAAAAGAAGAATAGGGCAAGGTACCATGAGGAATATAACTGTATAGATAGATTACTTCAATTAAACCAATAGAGGCAACATACTGGTACAAGAGGCCCTACAAATTCTTATGTTGGGAGGGTAATGATGGGAGTCAAGAGAGGCTACTCTAGTTTCGAAAAAAGTATCTCTTTTTCTACCTTAACCTACCTTGTCTAAATATTTGTGAATAAATTATTGCAAAGTCCTATTTAATTATGTCAACATACAAGTTTAATTCCTAAAGGAATTTTTAGATTAAGCATGCAAATTGTAGGCAAGACTAATCCTTGATTTTTACTAAAGGATTTTTTTTTTGTTGAAAACAGGGCTATGAATATTTCCCATGTGGATTTATAAGATCCCATGATTTTTTTTATTTGTAGAAGATCCTCTTGATCTCTATGTGCATTTTTGGATTTTGGTAGATGAATAAAATGTCATCCATTTTCCAGACAATGATTAGGGAAAAACTAAGTGGCAGTTTCCAACAAGACTTCTTTGGAGATCCTTCACCATTTTGTCACTCATATTGAAGATTGACTACACCCAACTACTAAAGATGTGGATTTTCATGATTGACACTACATAAATTCCTAATTTATTAATATATGTAACTGATAAACTATAGAATAAATCCTTTCATCTTTTTAAAACCTCCCATTTCAGATTTAGTAATTGCAAAAGACTCTTAATTAGAACCTAATAACTATTGGTTATGAAGTAATTGATATAATATATATGCCTTAGTATCGATGGAAGAATCTCTCTTGCTTTATTTGGCTCTTATTGAAAAATAATATTAGAACCAAAGTTCAAAACATTATCATTTCTCGAATTAAGCATGTAACTTATTTCAAATAAGGAAACAAAAGAAGAAGAAGTTCAAGTTGTTGATTGCTAATTATTAATTGACCTCTCTCCGAAGGTGGAGCAAGGGCCCACTTTGATCGAAGAATAAATGCTAGTATTTTTTTCATTATGTCCTTTTATTTCTTCCATGGTTATTATAAATTCATGAATATTTTTCTAGTTTCCTTTCCTTTTTCCATTTGTTGCTACTATTTATTTTGAATTCATAATTTTACCAAATTAGGTATCTATTCTAAATTTTATTTAATAAAGTACTTTCTATTTCAATAGATTAGTTTCTTTTCAATGCATTGGATTGTTTTTATTGTATTAGACCTCCTTTTATTTTCAAAGCATTATATTAGATTATATTCAAAGCATTAGATTAGATTATTTTCAAAACACTAGACTATATTATTTTTTAAAGCATTAGATTAGATTTTGTGTTTGTTAAATTATATTTTACCAGAACTAGCTATAAATAGTCATGGACATGTCCCATTTTTGGCAATGGCATCATAATTCTATTTAAATGCAAGGTGAACAATGACCCTTGTCAAGAGTGATGCATGCAAGAAAATCATGCATGCAAAAATTGTGTAGCATTGCTAGTTTTACAAGTACATGATCATTGAGGAAAATGTAGGATAACTAAGGTGAATGAATAATTAGTGGGTGATTTAGATAAAAAAGGGTCCATCTTATAATAGTCAATTAAAAAGCAAGTTTTTAAAGGTAACATAGCACAAATAGTTGGCAAATAATCAATAAACATAAAATAAAAAGAAAGAGAGGTCTATGGGTCAATTTAGCACTTCATATTATCAAGAGAATAGTTTTATTCACACCACATGGGTTGTGTGTTGGGTCATCATCAAAATTTCCATGTATGCATGCCCATTTTTGAGAACTCACCTATTTTCCCCTTTGGGATAGGTGATCTACATGAATGATTAGGTGCTATTGACCTCAACACTTACTTGGACTTACCTTGGTGGATTTCTCACATATAAGCCTACAAAAATGAAAGAAATATCATGCACATTATAATTTATTGTTGAAGTGGGGTTTTAGAAATACCAATTTCGTTATGCTTCTACTACTTCTCCAAAACTTTTGAACTAAACATTGCAAAACATGACCCACGTGCATCTCAATTTGGAAATTTACTTAAATTTATGAAGAATATGGACATGCAAATGTACCATGCAATTGAATATATGGGAATATATTTATATCAACTTGTTGGAGTTAAACCTAGTGCATAATTTAAAACTTAGGGTTTGTAGAAATTATTTGTTTCCTATATTCTTATTATTTGGATCTTTGGATTGAATGCAATGGTGTTGAGTGAAGTTATAGTTGATAGAGAAATTGTGACATAAAGATTACTATGAAAGTAGTGGCATAGCCCTAAGCCAAACCCACATGTACATAAATTAAGAAAAACCCTCTTGGCCCTAATTTTTATTTTTGTTAGATCTAGAAGTATCTAGCCATCAAATTTATGGCTATTACAATAAATAGCTTGGTGTCCACATTAGCAAAAGATAAATTTTCTCTATTTTTGTGTAATTTTTTCCTTATTTAGGTCAAAGTTTACTTTTGGAGGGTTGATAGATAGGTTCATTGGTTTGACATGCATTCATCATGTGGGTATATTAGAATAATTGTATTGATAACAAAATCACCAAAGTGAATCTTGGGACACCGCTTGATAAATGAGGTGAATTTGTCCAAAGAGTCAAGTTTTCTTGATTTTAGTTCAAATTTTCAAATTTTCTATTTTTTTGAACTATTGATATTTTTTATACTTTTGGAGTTTTTTGAGAGGGTTTGTGTTGGGAAATCTATAGAATGTTAAATATTTTGTTTAAGTTGTGGTCCACATTTTGGGTGGATTGCCATAATTTGGTTTAAAAAAAAATCTTAAGAATTTATTGTATACGATATTTAAAAATGAATTTAATGTATGTAAATGGGTCACACAAATACATTTCATCTTGAGAAATTTTTTAGATCATATTTTATCAATCTTGAGTTGTCAACTATGAAAAATTCTATAAGATTCCCTACCAATTTTTTTTCAATTTTTTGCCGAAGGAATCCACAAGAAGAAACAAGCAAGTGAAGATGCAATGAAATACAATCACCATCACAAATTTTTGTTATGATTTGCAATAAGATATTTGGTTGTCATAATATTTTCAATGAGTAGACACTGTTGTGCAAGATTTCATTGGAGAATAAACACTCATCAGTGAAGTCTCATTACATATGATGAATTAAAAAGTAAACCATAACGAAAATACCTCAAACAAGGATGTAGTAGATATGATTGTAGGACTGTTATAGCAGATTGCAACATCGACCACCTTCAAAAATACACCAAATTCACCTCCATACATCACTCCAACTGTAGCGAAAGACTTCTAGGTATCCCATTTTGCACAATCAAAGTGACAAAGAAGAAAAAAATATAGGTTTCTTATATCAATCTGAGTGCTCACGGTCTACAAATAGACCGATACAGTCCCCATAAACAAAGGAAACCTTTATTATCAACTTCCAACATTACCAATGCTCACCGTCACTTCATACACTCCTAGCTTGCTTAGCAGTCTTCAAAAAACAAATTAAAGGGAAACACAAGTCTGCAATAAACTTTCAACCACACTCAGTTAGTCAAACAAGCTTAATTAATCCATAGCTCATAATACAGGTTTATTTCAGCAATTCTGGAGGAATGAGCCCTCAAAACTCAGCGTTGCTCTTGGTAGACTTGTGTGGCTCCATAGAAAAATTAACTCTGTTGATTACCACTTGAAAACTTACCAAAATCAAGTCACCCAACAATTAGAATATCATGGACTTCGTACCCATAAATGTTAAAACCCAATCTCAATCACCATCAACTCTAAAGAGAAGTACAATCAGCTCAAAGTGACTTGCAAACTCACTCCAAAATGCCACAAGAAATCTTTGTAGAAACTTCACAAAATAAACCCCATTCATACTTATAAATATTTTCCACTCAAACTCTGACTCTGAATGAATCTCACTCTATTAATCAAGGAGGATCTTTCACCACCATGATTAATATTATCCAAGAGGGTTTTCATTCTCAAGAAGGTTAAGATGAACAAAATTCAATCCTAAGAACGAGGAAATCAAATAATTGCATAATACAAATAAGCTCACAAAACCTCCTTATACACTTTTCCCATCAACCTTTTAGAAGATACAATTTAAAATTTACTTTTTAATTAAAAGCTCCTTTTTGCTCCAAAAGACCATTTTATCAAAATAATGATAATATTTACTATGCAAGGTCCTAAAATTATGCATCCATGATTTAAAATTTTCTACCCTCTTTCCAATGATCTATTATACTAATGTTCCCATTAAATTATTTTAATAAAATTAAGCAACCTTTGTAAAATAATTAAATTTGAGCTAATAATACAGTCAAGTTGCAAAAACTGACAAAAAGTATTGGAATCAAAATATGAGTGCAGTGGAATGATACCAATGATGAATAATAAAAATCGGGCCCAACCGGGTGACTTACTATAAATAGACACTCTCTCCAAGAATCTTGGAGAACCCACCAATAGCCAAAATTCACTTCAAAAAGTGGCATAGTAGTCCTCTAGACTAATTGATCTCATTTCCAACATCAAACATCCTCTCAAACAAGGTTGATGGTCACCGAGAAAGCCAAAGCCAACTACGATACTAAAGTGATTGAAAATGGGGATATTATAGTCCTCCCTCCTTAAATATTGCTTATTCTCAAGCAACACTAAGACAACATCAAAATTGCTAGATTGAATTGTACTAGAACTAAATGTGATGCTAGTGTCCCAATTCAATCTCTGGAAAATCCCACAATGTTGTTGTTGCACCACTCTGATTATAACTGAATATACATTGTGCCAAATTTGCATTCTCCTCTCTTGTAACCCAATAAAATAATCACCCTAAAATACCAAATTGAAATACCTGTAAGAGTTGAATTCCATACCATTAAAGATCTCCTGCCAAAGCATCTTACTAAGGACTATGCCTATAATCCCATTGGTTGATATGAACCTCTGAAACATGAAAAATAATCTACTCAACTAGAAAACATGGTCCTCAACACATCCCATCATGGAATCCCAAAAATAATGCAAATCATTCCCTAACAAGTGGATGATGTAAAAGATGACAACAATGTCAAATATGAAAATAGCTATCCTAGGAATGCTTCCATTATCAAAAATTGACAATACCTCATTAACAATTAATCTCCAAGTGTGAAGAAGGTAGTCTTGAGCACACAAATTCACACAACTAGTCAAAGAATCATCTGAAGATATATATACCAACATCATGAAATGATTATAGTAACCACCACTCACTAATGTGGAAGTAAAAAATAACTGAACTATATTTGAAAAATCTCCCACAACCTGCTACGATAAAACTTACAAGTACTCAAAATCGATTTGCTAATAAACTAAAGTTTCTAAACTCAACACTGCAATGTTTGGTCAACAATTGTCAAAAAAAAATATTGTTGTATACAATATGAGCGTGAAAGTGGTTGAAAGGACCTCTCCAATGACCAAATCACCTCTACCATCCAACTCCAACCACAAAATACTCCATTGTTGGGTTGGAATTGCATTCCAAATCATCTGTGTGCAAGCAACCATGGTCTTATGTGGTTTATTGGAAGGTGGAAAATGATACCAACTCTAAAATTTTGTCCACAAATCCAATCTTGAGTTAACTCCTCACTAATGGAAACTTAATCTAGGTCCCAAATCCTGTGATTATCACCAACCACATCATTGAAACGAAAAAGTACTCCATCATCCAATTCAAGGAGTGGATTATCAAATGATATATCAACACCCATCTCAGACAATGGGTTATCAACAAAATGAATATTATCTTCATTCCCAAGCTCAAACCAATCCTCCTGTTGATCCAAAATTCCATCTTCTAATTTCTTGGAACAATGGACTATATCACAAACATTGTATAAGCTATCAAGTTCTTCACTCACTTGCCTAATCTCCTTTTCTCTTTCCTCATTTTATTTCTCTTTGAATTTTGTGACAACAACACATTCTTTTTCAATTTTGAGTAATACTATCTAAGTGTCTTTCAAAGAATATTTAGTTGTACTAGGCTCAAAAGTAAGCTCATCAACCTTAACCTTTGTTTCTTTCAATAAAAGTAAAGCCTCATTTGCAAGCTTGATAGCCACATCTCTATCATGGATCGTGTGCAAGTATGCTAATTTTATTTCCTCCATTGTGCTCTTAATCATTTGCAAATCAGCAAGGGAAACAATTTGTTCATACTGATTTCTTTTTGTCTTTTGGATGTAATTATTAATAAGACTTTTCATGTCATCCAATCTCGATAATGTGTGTACTTCATTTTTAGAAGACACCAATATTTGATTCTTCCATCTTCCCTCATGAATATCAAGATCATACAAGTTAAATGAACTATTGTTATATAATGCATGCAAAAATCAGAACTTTCTTCATATGTTTCAATAGTGTCTCTAGCATGTCCCAAGCCTCATATGCCTCTCCTTCATAAATTGTCTCATCTACATTAGTCTTTGGAACTATCCTTTCTTCTTTCATGAATGGTAAATGATCCTTCAAAATGTGTGATTCACTAGGCCTTAGATCAAAATCAGCTCCTTGCATTAAAATTTCTGATTTGTCTTCAAGGTCAAGCCTCACAAAATCAACTACCACAATGTCATCCTTTTTGCATAATCTAGGTTTCAAAGTTAGGAAAACACTTTAGTTAAAAGGAAATCCATCCAAAAATGGTTCATCATATTTATGTGCCAACACACTCGGATCCCATGAATCTATGATCTAATATTTTTTTTATCTAGAAGAGTATGGTCATTGCAAACCTCATGAGTGGTTGATTCCTTGAAAAAATCACTCTCCAAATCAAAGAGACCAAAACTATCATGAAAAACCTCTCCATCTAGGCTCTATTTAGAAATCAAACCAATACTCATATGAATTATCATCACAAGAGTGAGATAAGAAACCATCATCATAGGCTGATTTTGAGACTTCAACATGATCTTCTTCTGAAAGTGAATTAGTGATTTCAATAATGCCATCGTTTGCATCTACTCCACTAGCATCATTAAAAAGCCAAGTAGTCACAACAATCCCATAGGATTGGTCTGAACTTGCTATTTTGTTTTTCCCTCATGCACAATATCATCAATAATAGTTGCATGCATAGCTAAGAGGTCATCCTAAGACTCTATCATACATTCCTTTGATATATCCCTTACCTTACTAATTTTGTGACAAAAACTTCAGTTTTCATAAGTTTTTCACATCAGGCATTTCATCAAACAATTTCAAGAATATTATTCTTATAGCATTTTTTTTTTGGTTTGAATGAGTTGTCAATACATTACAAGAGATAATGTGTGATTCCAATAAAAAAAATCATTACAAGCACTATAAACAAAACAAACACTATAAATGGACTAATATTGTTGTTACCAAATGTACTACTCAGGAAAATAAAAGTTGGTTTCTTTTTAAAATTTACAGAGATAATTAAATAAGTAACCACTGACCTGGTAATGTGCTTCGACTAATTTTAATGAGCAGATATAAATTTTTCATATGGAGGCATCACCCCTCCAAGAATTTTGCTACCTTAATAACTTCCCACAAGATTCTTGTGCCTTCTAGGAAATGCGGTAGCAAGAGTCTTAGGATAGCAATAGCTAGTAAGGAGTATTTGAATCTTCCACAACTCCTTATACTTTGTCCATGTCACCCCAACTTAAGAAATGTGTTTTTTTGCATCTGTTCGCTGATATCGACTAGCCTAAGGTGTTACGACATTCCTCCTTGGGACCCCTATTTCCCACACCTCACTCACTTGTGTCAGCTCTAAGAATTATTTGGACTTGTCTTTTGCGGCTGTTCAAATTAATAATATTCTCCTCACACCACCTTAATTTTTGACTTTCTCAGAATATTATGCATGGGATTTGGAATGTTACACAACATTTGAGAAGGGTGCTTGAATATATAGAATTCCTCGACTCCTCTGCTCAACCAACTTATAAAATAATATAGTATTTGATCTCTATAATACCTGAAATAGTGTGGCTAATTATAGTAGTAGGGTTGATAATATAAAATCACCTTTCACAATATCTAGAATGGTGCAACTGGTTGTGACAACTGATATAATTCAATGCGAGAAATCTAAATGATCTCTTTAGCAACCAACTTCTTGCACTATTAAAACTAACATTCCTTGGGTTTTTGTCCAAGGGTTTGTGTTTTCCAAAACTCTCCAATTTCATTAAAAAAAACAAGCATGTCAAAATGAGCTTCCAAAAGAACTTATATATCCATCTCCAAAAACACTAGAATGACTTTTTGAATTCCCACACTTTTAAAATTTTATTTAAACCCAAGAAATAATGTGACTTATTTATCTTCATTAAATATCCCACTAAAGTCACTTTATGAAACTTATTAAATTAATTAAATGATATTACCCATAAAATATGCTTGGTCAGATAATATTAATTAATTAAATTAAAATATTCCTTGTTCCTTGACTTTAGCCTACAGGAATAAGATAGGCTAATTGGTCACTTTATATTACTCCTCAAAAGGGGACATTATAGTCCTCCCTTCTCGAAATCACTTACCCTCAAAAAATTGTAGATTAGTACGTTGAAGAATTTGTTCACCTTCCCAAGTGGCATCCTCCAAGGGCAAGTTTCTCCATCTGATTAGATATTCCTTGATTATTCTACTCCTCAATCTTCTTTCTCTGACATCCACAATATCATCAGGAACCAAAACTAATCGACCTTCCTCGTCAAAGGGTGGAAGCTCTGGTGATGATGTAATATGTCACCCTAGAGCCCTTTTAAGGCATGATACATGAAACACGTTATGGATCCTACTATTTTCCAATAGCTCAAGTTTATATGCCACTTCCTCCACTCTCCAAACAATCTTGTAGGGACCATATGAGTGAGGTTTTAATTTTTCTACACCACTTTTCTTCAAGGAAGACTGTCTGTCGGGATTTAGATGCAAGAAAACCAAGTCTCCCACCTCAAATATTCTCTCTACTTTATGCTTATCTACATACATTTATTTGGATTTTGGGCACTACAAAAATTATCCTTAATTGACTTAAGGATATCCTAACTCTCTTGGATCCAATCCTTAGCTTTGGGAGCCTTGCTATCACAAAATCTAAATCCAAAAATGATGGAGCATCATATCCATATAAGTCTCAAAAAGGAGTCATTCCAATTGACATATGATAGATGGTGTTGTAAGAGTGTTTGCCCAAATGCAACCACCTGATC
This sequence comes from Sequoia sempervirens, assembly GCA_007258455.2. Lineage (NCBI taxonomy): Eukaryota > Viridiplantae > Streptophyta > Pinopsida > Cupressales > Cupressaceae > Sequoia > Sequoia sempervirens. Next base: position 32,570 of record VDFB02338739.1, on the reverse strand, counting down.
TAAGCACTCTACTGCCTTGCCACATAGTAACACAAATATCCCTCAACCCACTTTTCATAATCTCTGTTAGGTCATTCATTTGAGGGTGGTAACTAGTGTTAGGGGTTAACTCGATGCCAACTAACCTAAATAAATCCTGCCAAAAAATACTAAGGAAATGACTATCCCTGTCACTAACTATATTTCTTGGTAATCCATGGAGTTTGAACACCTCCTTAAAAAATAGCTTTGCAACTTGCAGTGCCTTATAATCTGATGAGATAGTGAAAAAGTTTACAAACTTGGTAAACATATCAACTACCACAAAAATACAATCTCTGCTTTGCACTTTTGATAGACCAATAATGAAGACCATTGACACACTCACTTTTCTCTAGAATGGGTAATGGTTGAAGATATTCAGTTGAAAAAGTGTGTTTTGACTTATTCTACTGACAAGTCATACATTCCCATACATTTTGCAAGACACCCTCCTTAAGGCCTTTCCATAAAAAACTCTTTGAATTTCCTATAAGTTTTAAACTATCCTAGATGTCCTACCAATGGCGTATTATGGATGGATCTCAAATTTTCTCCTTAGGACTTGACTTAGGACCCAAGTAAATTATGTCCTTGTAGTAAATAATATAATCTACTACCATGTATTTTTCATCCCGAGTTTACCAATCCAATATGTCACATGTAAAAATGTTTTTGGAATACTCCACCAAAAGGTGAGCCTTCCAATCAACTAAGATTCATGCTAGAGAACAAACAATGGGTTTGCTAGAAAGAGCATTAACAAAAAAATAAAATTTCCCCTTAATTTATTCTATATCAAAATCATACATTTGTATCTTGTTACACCACTTTTTTTTCCTCTCATTCAAATCTTTTTGTTCCAGAAAATATCTCAAACTATTATGGTATGTTCTGACCATAAAACTGCCACCTACCAAGTACTATTTAAATTTCACCAATGCATGCATTATGGTGAGCATCTCCTTGTCATAGATAAAGTAAAGCCTCTCATTATCTCTAATATTTTGGATCTTGTAGGTGATAGGGTGTTTATTCTACATTAAAACTGCCCCAATCCCTTCTCCCAAAGAATCACACTCAAGTACAAGGGTTGAGTAAAATCTAGTAGTGCCAACATGGGACAAGAAATCATCACCTCATTAATTCTATCAAATGCTTGTTGAGCCTCATTTTTCCATTTGAAATTCCCTTTCTTGGTGAGGTCTATTAGAGGTACACCTATACGTGAAACCCCTTAATGAACCTCCTATAATAGTTGCACAAATTGAAAAGAAACCCTATAACTTTGTCAATGATCTCAGTGGTGGCCAATCACAAATTTCTTGTATCTTTTCTTGATGAACCTGGACCATGAGCACTCATCACATGTCCCAAGTAGAGGATTTATGTCATTTTGAACTTTCACTTGGATGCCTTAACATATAAAGAATTTGTCTCCATTGTACCCAAATCCTCATCAAGATGTCTCAAGTGTTCCTCCCAAGTCCTATTGTATATGAGTATGTCATCAACAAACACCAAAAGAAAATTCCTCAATTTCTTACTAAAAATATGGTTCACACAAGATTTGGTGAGAGAATTGGTCAAACCAAAAGGCATAACCAAAAAATCATAATACTTGTAATAGCACATGAATGCAATCTTATGAATATCCCGCTCCCTCACTCTGATATGATGATACCCTGATTGGATATCAATCTTTGATAGGTATGTTGCACCATGCAACTCATCCAACAAATCAACAATCCTAGGAATAGGGTATCAATTTTTAATAGTCTTTTTGTTTAGGGCACAATATTCTATAGAAATCCTTATGGTCCCATCCTTCTTCACCAAGACAACTGAAGAAGCAAAGGGACTTGAACTAGATTTGATGTGCTCCATATCTAGCATCTTCTTACTGGAATTTTCTATTTCCTCCTTAATTTTTTTAAGGTGCCTATAAGGAGTAGTGATGATGGGCTTGGATCCATCCTCTGACTCTATGATATGCTCAAACCCTCTATTTGGATGTCTCCCTAGAGGAATCTCACCAAATATCAAACTATGTTTATCCAACACTAGCTAAATATCTACCTGATATGGATTACTATCATGAGTAGTGGTTTTAGAGGAAATCAAACATTGTACTACCCATTCCACATCACCATGCTTGAAAATACTTTCCATCCTTTTCACTGACACAATTCTAGGAGCACCATTATACATACCTCTCAAAAATACCTTCTTACCATTTTCTCTAAATTTTAACTCCACAATTTGAAAGTTCTAAGAATACTTCCCTAATGAGTGAAGCCACTGGATACCCAATATAGCATTAGTATCTCCTAAATCAACAATGTAGAAACCATCAGTAACAGTGTAATTCCCTAATGTAATATTCATCTCTGTAATCCGTTGTGAATAAGCCATATTAAAGCCATCTACCACTATGAAATTAAACCCCTTAAAATCTTGTGTCTATATACCACTCTTAGTCACCAATCTAAATCTTTGAAGTTGTGGGTTGCCCCACTATCCACTAAAATTGTTACACATTGTCCCTGCAAGTCTCCTCAAACTCAAAAAGAGTTAAATCTGGGGGATCCTGAAAGAGTAGCTATAGTTCCACTTTTAACTCCCTTAGGTGGATGATCATTCTCTTCTGCATGCTCACTATTTGAATCTCTATTATTCCTTGGCATCTTTCCCCTCTAGGTTTGTTTCTATATTTAATGTCACAAAATTCTACCAAGGACATAAATACTTGAAATTCCTCAGCCAAGGATTGTTATTATTGTAAATAATCACCCTATCCTTCACCACCTGGACTTGATGTCCTTGTTATCTAGGTTGGTCATCCATGAAATTAAGCATTAGAGGCTTGAGAGTGACACTACTTATTGTCTTAGAAGTGTTTATAAGAGAATTTGTGTTACTATCTTCACCTTGGTTTCCATTGTTCCCATTGTCTCTATTGTGATTACCATTGTTCTCATGTTCATCTTGGTTATTTCTATTATTTACATTCATGGTTTGCATCATTTGGGTTAAAATTTGAACCAACTGCTATTTCCCTTAGCTAAATCACTCAACATAACCATAATAATAGGGTCCTAAAGTCCCTGCCTATCTTGTCTATCCCTCATGTTTTCTTCTTCTGAATCATAATTAATAACATCTTTTTCTCTTGTCCTCCTATAAATAATGCATTCCTTATCTTTTATATTCATTAATGTGCATGCATACAACTGAAAACCTTAAACTGATCAAAAATTTCTGCTAAAGAAAACTTACATCAAAACCCACTAGCTAGAAAGATCTTCAGCTCTGATACCACTAAAAGATTCCTTATTGATTTTGTGAGATAAGAAATTGTAATTTTCATAAGCTTTTCATATCAGGCATTTCGTCAAACAATTTCAAGAATGATGTTCTTATAATATTTTCGCTAGTTTGAAGGAGTTGCCAATACATTACTAGAGATAATATACAATACTATAACAAAATTCATTACAAGCACTATAACCACAACAAACACTATACATGGACTAATATTGTTGTTACCAACAAGTGCTACTCAAAAGAATACAACTTGGTTTATTTTTAAATTTACAAAGATAATTAAATAAGTAACTGTTGACCTGGCAATGTGTTTTGACTAATTTTATCAAGAAAATATAAATTGTTCACATGGAGGCATCACCCCTCTAAGAATTCGGCTACCTTAATAAATTCCCACAAGATTAATGTGCCTTTCTATGGAATCTAATAAATGCATTGACAAGAGTCTTAGAATAGTGATGAATAGTAAGGAGTATTTGAATCTTCCATAACTCCTTATACTTGGTCCACGCCACCCCAACTTAAGAAATGTGATTCACTACGTTTGTTCACTAATATTGATTATCCTAAGGTGTTACTACAACCTTGAATAGATTATGGTGATGCTAGGTTCAGGTTTGGTTCCTCCTTGTCTCCTTCTGCTATCCCTATTTCCCATCTCTACTTAGTATACTGGCACCTTACTCACTTGTGACAACTCTAGGAAGTATTTGGACTTGTCTTTGGTTACTATTCAAATTAATAATCTTTTCCATACACCACCTTAGCTTTCGACTTCCTCATAATATTGCACATGGTATTTGGAATATTACATAGCATTTTAGAAGGGCACTTGAATATATCAATGCCTCAAATCCTCTCCTCAAACAAACTTTAAAATAATATAACATTTGATCTCCACAATACCTAAAATAGTGCCACTAGTTATAATAGCAAGCATTGATAATATAAAATCACTTTTCATAATATCTAGAATGCTACAACTGGTTCCAATAGCTGATATAATATTATTTTATTTATTTGTCTTGGCACAAGACTTCATGGATTTTTAAAACTCTTCTAGATCCAATGCAATAAATTTGAAAGACCCCTTCAAAAACTGACTAGGGTAGAATATTGCACTACCAAAACCAACATCCCTTACATTTTCATCCAATGGTTTTGTTGTTCTACAAAACTCTCCAATTTCACCAAAATAAAAAATCATGTCAAAATGAGCTTCCAAAAACATTTTTGTATCTATCTTCGAAAACACTAGAATGAATTTTCAAATTCTTGCACATTAAACATTTTATTTAAATTTGAGCAATAAAGTGACTTATTAATCTTCATTAAATATTGACCCACTATAGCTACTTTATGAAACTTATTTAATTAATTAAATAATATTACCCATAAAATATGCTTGGTTGGATAATATTAGTTAATTAAATTAAAATACTCCCCGTTCCTTGACTTTAGCCTATGGGAATAAGATAGGCTAATTGGTCACTCTAGATTACTCCTCAGAAGGGGAAATTACATCCTCATGTGCTAAGGCATTTTTTGTTGAACACCCAAAATATTGAGGGGGGGTGAATCAGTATTCACTGAAATTCATTCACTTTATCAACTTAAGCATTCATTCAAAGCATCATATTGAACTTGCAATAAATGAAAGGAACATATAAAGAATGTATCACCAAAGAACACAAGAACACCAGATTTAGATGCAAGTTGAAACTTTAGTTTTGAAATAATTCCTTTCCCTATATCAATAAATAACATAACATATAATGCAATAAACAAGAAATGATCACCATCAATTTTATAATAAAAACAATGATTTTATTTAGAACACTCATATCCCAAACTCAACACGTATGTATCAAATTTCCAGTACCACATCCTAGGACTTTGTTTGAGGCCATACAAATATTTTTTCAATTTGCAATCCAAATTACTTTTATTTTTCATCACGTAGTGCTCTAGATGTGTCATATGAATATCTTCCCCTAAATCACCATGAAGGAAAGTTTTTTTTTACATCCATTTTCTCAACCTATAGATCATAACTAGTAGCAATAGAAACGGGTATGTGCAAGAAGTTGAGTCCACAATTTGGCCAAAAAGTGGAAGTGTTTTCCCCAATTTTCAGAATTTGTCACATTTGAGCATAAAATTTGAAGCACTTAGAGATGGAATCTTAAAAAAAGTCACCAATCATAAAATGTAGTACTCAGAGTCTAGTTTCCAAATATGTAATTTATTTTAATACCCAGATGATACAAATTGATTTTCAATAGGCGTTTCTAAAAACCACTATTTAAATGCCACTTTTTTTTACCATACCATGCACATGTACGTCATCCATATTTTGACCTAAATAATTATATTTTTCTAAATCCTTTTGGTAAAATATTTCTAACTCACTGAAGCATGTTTTCGATATTTTTTGTAATTTTTTATTGATTTTTTTTGTTAATTTTTTATTGGCCATATTTGTTGTTTTAAAAAATTGTTGTGTACGTCACGCATAAGATGACCTAAACTTATCATTTTTTGAATTTTTTTCAAATCGAAAATAATTTTTTGAAGTACGCTTTCGTACAATTCATTTTTCAAATTTTTTTTAATAAAAAGTTATTAAAATACTAAAAAAATTTGATATTTCAAGATTATGGACCTGTTTCATCAGAAACTAATTGAAAAATAGAAAAAAACAATCCAATTGTAAAAAAAATTACATATTTGGAATCTACACTGTCTCATTTATAATGGGTTTTAATTTTGTCAAAAAATTTGTAAAAAAAGTCTTCAGAAATATGTCCAAAGTCACTATTTTCTTGTGACATTGACATGAATTTCAAGTTGCAAGTCAAACCAGGTCCAAAGCTTAGGTTTGGGTCCCCAAGCCTTTTCTCGAACTGAAAAATAGAGCAAAAACCCGACCAAAAATTAAAATTTTAAAAAGCAAGATCCCATTCTAAAATAGGATCTTGTTTCATAAAAATATAATTTTTTTATACTGTAATGAAATAGGATCCTATTTTGAAAATGAGATCTCGTTTCTTAAAAGTATATATATATATATATATATATATATTTATGAAACAGGCTGTTAAAAAAGGGATCCTATTTTAAAATGGGTCGTTAAAAAACGCGATTCCTTTTTAATAGCTCGTTTTAAAATGAGATCCCTTTTTTACTGTTTAAAAACAGGATCCTGTTTTCGGCTCGGGACCTTGAACCTAAATGGGATCCTGTTTATTAAAAAATAGGATCTTGTTTGAACTTGATTTCGGGATTTTGGCTAAGGCCGAAACTTCCACCTTAAGTGGACTCAACTTCGTGCGTTTACCCAAACCAAGAATCTAATGGATGTAATTTTTGCAACAAGAGAAAATATCTCACCATAATCAAAACCCTCTAGACCTAAGAGTAATATTTTGCAACCAATTGTGCTTTGTAATTCTCAATACCTTCATCTGAACCAATATTTTCTTGAACACCCATTTGCAACTAAGAGGTTTTCGCCCTTTAGGAAATGGTACTAGATCCCATGTATCATTATTTTTCAACTCTATCATTTCTTCATCCATATCAAACTTCTAGGATTATGCATCATTCATACCTAATGCCTCTTCTACATATTTGAGTTTGTCCATGTTAATATTTAATGCAAAAATACATCTCCAATCATTAGGTGAATGACTTCTCTCTCTATCTACTTATCATCTTGATGATGGATCATGGAGTATGATCTGAAATGTTGATGTAAAAATTTGCACACAATTTTTCCAAAAATCTTGAATTCTAATCTTTCAAGTGGTTTTCTATGCCTTATATACCTTCAAACAAGTTGAGTTGGAGGTTCTTCCTCCTCTTCTGAAGATTCAAAGCTAGATGATTTCTCCTCAACTTCTTGTCTATCTAGGGGTCTCGATTCTACTTTCTTAGGAATAGAAGGAAGTTAAATAATATATTTACGTTTAATTTTTTCTAAATGAAATGCAACAAAAGAAAGATTGGTTTCTCTAAAAATAAAAATTCTACTATATATTAAATTTTGTGTAATAAGATCCCAAAGCTTCTATCCTTTCACACCATAACTGTAACTGATGAAGATACATTTCATAGCCTTGTTCTCCAACTTTTTTCACTTCTCATTTGGTACATGTGCTTATGCCTTGCAAACAAAAACTCTAATATGTATCAGTAAAGACTTGTGACCCAACCACGCCTCCATAGGCATTTCATTAATAAGAGAGGATGTAGGAGAACTATTAATCAAGTAGAAAGCAGTGGCAATGATTTCATCCCAAAACCTTTGTTCTAGAATAGCACCACCTAGCTTACTCCTAGCCTTCTCCATCAATGTCTTGTCCATTATTTTTTCAACTCCATTCTATTTTAGAGAATAAAAAGTTGACCTTTATCTATGAATTCCATAATCCTTATATAATCTATCAAAAACATTAGAGAAACTCATCATTATTATTGGTCCTCAAATTTTTTATTTATTTTCTAGTCTTCAACTCAACCATTACTTTCAATTCTTTAAATTGACTAAAAAGTTCATATTTACTCTTTAAAAAATATACTCATGTCCTTTTCCAATAGAAGGAACATTTATAGGACCAAAAAATGAATAGGATCCAATAACCGCAAGATTTATGAGAACTTGAGTAAAATTAAACATAGTTTTATTTACTATAAATGCAATGCTCACAAAAATCAAAATTAATATTACAATTAGTCAACCCTTCAACAAGTTTCTTATTTTTCAAGGTCCTTAGACCATGTTGGGTGAATAGTTTGTAATCCCTTCACAAATTATGAAATAGTGATTTCAGCCATAGCTATGATGAATAAATCTCTCCTCGTAGAAAGGGGAGGCTCCCTTCTTACTACTTATTGAAACAAAAGTAAACTATGCTAAGCTAAAGGTAATTACACTAGCTGTTACCATGTGGGGGTGTGTTACATTCATCATTTTCTCTTCTTTCAAAAAAAGATGTTTATAATGTTTGATGGTAATATTCAAAAATTCTTCCACACTTATAATATTAACCTAAGCGATAATCACCAATATTCTTGATTAAATGTGAGAATAATCACAGTACCAGTATTTTTAAAATTATGAGTAACCAGAAAACACACGAAAGCACAAAGTATTTTTGTTGTCTTCAATGAGATTTATACAATAACAAGTGACATAAGTTGGAGCACAAAGTCTATCAACTCACTTCACAAAAAAAGATTCACGCACCAAGTGAATATCCCAAGCACAAAGTCTTCAAATTAACCTCTAGAAAGATTTTAAAATAACTGTATCACCAATTGGAGCACAAAGTCTATCAATTGATAATACCACCAATCCATGAAGTGAATAACTACAACCTCAAAGTCTTGATAATTCTCCACCAAGAAACGCTTTCAACAGACACAATTTCAAGTAAACAATATAACACAAAGTTTATATAACTTATCTTGAAAGTCCTGCAATTGTAATAAAGAAACACCACTTATCCAATCAACACAAGAGAAATCAGCAAGAATGACATAAGAACATCCACACTCATACAAATTTGATTCAACACAAAGTTTGATATCAAAATCTGCCTCCTTTATTAATTGGAGTTGATTTTGCAATTTGAACTCAAAGTCTCAAAGTTAATTCTCAATTTGGACAACACTTTGTTACATAAGATTAAAGGTAAACATTACAAAATAACTCCCTCATATTTATAGATGAGAGTAAAAGAGCTAATTTAGGAAAAATATTACTTTGACTTATTCAACATTGGAGTCCAAAATTATTGGAGGACTTCATTTTTGTTACGTGTATTTACGATTTTGAAAATGACAAATGGCATGTAAATTGTCTTCGACTAATTACAAAAAGCATGGAAATAATAAAAACTAATACAATGAAAATTTATCCTTCTCCACCATCCTTCATGAGAAAATCATTTTGCTTCTTCAAGATTACTTGCACTTCATTATCATCTTGTCTTGAAGTATGCTTGAAGATTCTACAAACTCTTGTAACTGAATCTCTTACGGTGTTACAACTATTTTCATGTCTTCCCATGAGAACTTTCAAGTTGTCTTAACTTAATTGAATATCCAAGAGTTTTTCCATTTGAGGCACTAAGAATATCTGATCTTCAAACTCCCTTTGAATCATGCTAGTGAACTCTTGGACAACTATGTCTGGTGAAAGAAACTTTTGATCATCATCCCGTAGCTTACATGGAAGTTCTTCAATATTATTGATAAGATGCATATCATTTTCTTTTCCAACCTCATGAGAAGCTTGCAAATCATTGAATAGATCAATGATGATGGTTTCTTTATGAAGCATAGTTTTTTTCACTTCTACATAAACATCTATGTTAGGAATGATCCCAACTTCCACTAGAGTGTCTATCTTAGCTTTTTCATTTTCATCCATTCTTTCCTTTTATTTTCTGCATCTTCTTTCTCTTGAGAAGAGTATTAATAGTTTTATCCAGTATTTCCATTATGTATCCCATTTTCCAAAGCTTTTCCATGGATGACTTCAATTTTTTTCTCCTAGGACAATCATCTGATCAAGAAATTCACCGACCACCTTTCTCCTAGTGTGCACCTTTTCTACCTTCTGAATGATAGGATTTTTAACACTAACTGCAATTTCCTCAGGCTCAATAGATTCAAAAGATTGTGTAATCTTTTTTTGCACAACTGTAAGTTGTTCTGTCTTTTCCTTATAGTGATCCTTCATCTTCTTCTCCTTGTCAAACTTCTCTATGAGAGAATATAGGGAATATTGAACATCTTCCTTTTCACTCTCATGAGTTACCTTGCCCAATTCCATCCTTGTGATAGATTAGTCTATGATATCCACTTCTTCATAAGTTTTGTTAGGGGAGGTTGAGCTACCTCTGCATACTTATTACCCTCTTTATCGAACATCCTGAAAAGAGATTTTGCTTTCTTCTTGGTTCTTGTCTTGGAAGATATAAGTTGTGCAAAGTCAAACTCATATGGAGAGATGGATTCTTTTCTCCTCTTTGGTGTTTGTGATGACAACCAAGGTAGGAGAGGTGAGCTCTCTTCAGCATGTGTAGTCATTGTATGTGATATAGTTGTTGCACTCAAAAAAGTGGTAGTCACAATGGGAGGAGTGTCAGTTAAAACAACATTTGGAATTTCAGCACTAGACACTTAAATAGATTCATTCACGAATTTCTCTAAATCTGAATGTGACGTAAGGTCAAAAGATAGTGAAGACAAGCTTGGTAATGCCATATGGGAACTTGACACATTATCTAAACCTTGTTTTGGACTTCCAAATGGTGACCCTGAGATAGGGATGAATGCAAAAAATGAATTAACATATCAGGAGCAACAACACTTGTAACTAAGGGAGAAACATTAACAAGAACAATAGGCCTATGCAGGTGAGGTTATTGGAGAAGGAATGGGAATACACACAACATTGGAAATTGGAGTAGAGAAGAAAAGAGGATCCTTAGGAATGTTCTCATGAGGACGTAATTTTGATTCCTCATATCTTTCTTCCTCAACTTTCCCCTCTTCCTGCATAGGATCCTCTTGTGCTTTAATAGGTTCCCCCTCTGTAGATTTACTACTCTTCTTCTTGCCACCTTGGACCAAAAACTTGGTCTTAGGCTTTGAAGGTTTGCTGGAACTCGGAATATCATTTTTGTTCTTGGTTTTCAACTCAAACTTCTTACCTATTTGACCTTGTGTCTCATCTTTTGATCTGGTGAGAAAATATTTCAACTGTATTCCTCTTTCCTCTAACTAAACATTAGTGTTAGCTAAAAATGGTTCAAATCTCTCTCAGATCGAGATCACCTCTTTTCAAGACCATTGAATGGGAGCTAAAGGTGAGCCTACGACATTCTTCATTTCATAAGCAAGATCCAATATGCTATCATCATCCTCCATGTGTTCAGGGATATTATCTAGATCCAATTCCTTTATCTAATTCAAATTTAATATGCAATAGTTCATTTTCCTAATCTATGGCTCTATTCTTATGGCAGCCCATATATCCTCAATTTGATGTATACGAGAATAAGCCATTTTGATTCGGTCCTTCATACCTCTGGAATGAAAATGGAATCTTGCTTTGAACAATTTTATTGTTATCTGTTACATTTTTTATTGCACAACCTTAGCCTTGTGTGAAGTTTGAATCGAGTATCTAATGATTGTCAATGGGAATTTGAATATGGGTTTATGGTATTCTATTTGCTTACTATGCACTACAATGATTTTCCTACATAATTCCATCAAAACAATATTATCACAAGGATAACAAGGAAGCATATATAGATAACCAACAAAACATCCAACTCTCAGATAACTAGAAGTTGGAAATTGAAGATAAAGACAGCCATATTTATTGACCACCTTCCACGCTTCATCAAATACTCTTTTATTTTCCAATTTTGGATCAAAAGCACACATGAGTGGAGAAAAGAATGCATCATTCACCCCTCTAAAATGATTGATACTCCCTTTGAGAGTAATCTATGGGAAATAGTTGTAGACCTAAGTTACCTTCCTATCTCCCTCAGTGGTTAGACCTGGAAAATCCCTCATTGTTGTTGCAACATAGACCAAATAAGAAGTCATATAGAACTTATGCATTGTAAGAACTTGGGTTAGTTGCTCATGGAGAGCATTTATGATTTTTTCACCCCAGAAGATCTATTGTTTCCCTTTCAAAATAATCTTAATATAAAGTTACATCAAGTCCTCAAAGGTGGATGAAGTAGGTAAATCATGTACCCTACTCAGAAGAGTAATGAGGTCATTTACCCCTTGTATAAAATCACTATGAGGAGGATTCTTAGGCCACCTTGTGACACCTAATCTAGGGGTCTTTAACCATTTACTATTGATCATCCTTTTGGAAGAATCATAATCTTTATCATACTTTTCATGTGTGAATTCTTTGGAAATCTCTACATATTTGTCAACTCTTGGGCACAAGAATGCCTTGTCGAAGAATTCAACATCTAATTCCATCACCACATTCCCATTTGAATCACATAATTTCCTGTCATCTTTCTTGTAATGAGAATCTACCTAAAGTACAAACTTAGGATTCTGAGCAACTACTGGAAATGTGGCCACAAATGTATGTTACTCTAAACAATTGATCTCATTCCATTTGCTAAGGGTTGCTTCTTATTCCTCTCAATAAACTCAGACATGTCACATTCTTGATTTATGTATCCCTAATATAATCGACATTGGATGAAACTACAGTAGTTGGAAAGAATCCTTGATATTTATATTTCATGGCTTCCCCTTGCTTGGAGACAAATCTAACATTGGTAAAAGAATGACTTTGCAAGGGTACAAATGCGAGACAATCTTGGGAAATGTGCACAAGAAACTACATAACAAGAAAGGATTTGAAAGAAAGACACAAAAGGGAATGGGTGAAAAAAGTGAAATGAAATGAGGATTTTGTTTACAAACACACAAGAATCATGGAAAAATTGATATGTGTAAAAGGTTCAAACTATAAAACGAAAATAGAAACTCATTTCATATATAATAAAAATGATTAGAACACAATCCCTAAGCATTTTAAATGACATCAACAATAATTAAAAAGGTGGAAAGGGATTTGAACATACCTGGAGAAATGTTGATGTAAAAACAACGAAAACCCTAGCAGGAATGACACGAAATCCGACACGAACCAAACACGAACAAACTCAAAAGCTCATAAAGAAATCATAGAAGGAGAAAAAGGATGAATAACAAACAAAATGAGGAAGAAAAATGAGTTAAATTACTTTGAAAATCTGATTATGTAAGCCATTAAAACAATAATTCATGTGAATCATATGAAATTGAGATTGTAGGAGCAGATATTTCTAACAACCTTGCAATAAATTTGATTTTGTTTGTAACTTGCAAGGTCATTATTTTTTGATGTTGATGCAAATGAAACTTAATTAACTTGCAAGGTCAGGGAAAAGCCACAATCTTGCAATAATTTTTTTCATTTTGCAACCTTGACTTGCAAGATCGGGGAAAAATCCCAACCTTGCAAGTATAATTTTTTTTTTAAATCCTACAAACTAATTTTTGCAATTTTGAGCAAAAAGATGAATTTTGAAAAACTAGCGGAAATAAATTCTCAAAATACATTTTTAGACTTGGGGCCACGCATGAGGGAAAATTTTGATATGCCTCATTTTGTGTGCTTGGAGTATGTGGGGCTATGAATCAGACAAGTTTTGTAGGGGTTATCCCATGAATTGAGCGCACCAAATTCAAGGATAACAGTTGGCTCTAGCTGGGGAGATTCCTTTAGTCATTCTTTAAAATGATTGAAGGGAGAAGAATTCTAGTGTCTAAGTGTCTTCATCCATCCATTGGGTGTAGAGTCAGGGGAAAAAACAAAAACACTAAAAAGGACTCAAAAAAGAAAAAGATGCAAAGACTATACATTTATTTACAAAAATTATCTGTCACCTCATTGAGTGAAGTGCTTCAAATGTTGTCTGCTATGTGGAAGTGAAAATGGAGTGTCATCTTGGTATGGAAGTAGGAAACTATTTTCACCACAGAGTTGGTGAATCTTGAATGGTCCTCTCCATAATGAGTCAAATTTCCCATGGATTCCTTTTGGCTCTCTTCTCTTGTACCACAAGAGAACTAAATCTCCAATTTGGAAATCCCAAGACTTTGTCTTTTTGTCAAAAATATTCTTTACTTGATCTTGGTGTTCCACAATATAGTTCACCACTTGAATATGCTTCTCCTCCAATTTGAAGAGATACATAATACGCTTGTCAATAGAATTGCCAAATGTCTCATCTTCAATGGCCTTAGCCAATTTGGGGGGGAGCAATTCCAATGTAATTGGAATTTATGAATTCAACCCATACAAGAGTTGGAATGGTGACATGCCTATTGCCTGTTTGGGGGTAATTCTATCAGCCCACAAAGCATCATACAATTCCTTGTGCTATGATCTCTAGTTCTCATTAACTAACTTGCGGATGAAAGTGACCAAGTTCTTGTTGCTAGATTCTAACTGACCATTACCTTGAGGGTAATAATATAATGAATGTGAAAATGTGATTCCATGCTCAAAATAGAACTCTGTAATTTCACTTGACAAGAATGCAGTAGCATTATCTACTATAATTTTATTTGGAACACTGAACCTGGAAATGATATTCTCTTTCAAGAATATGCAAACTACCTCTGATGTAGCATGCTTCACTGATATAGCCTCTACCCACTTGGCGAAGTAATCAATGGCTATGAGAACATATACATTTCCTACACTTGAAGGTGGATTTACAACGCCAATGAAGTCAATGTCCCATTGTTGGAAATACTCTTCAATGACAACTGGCTTGAGTGGAAGAGAAACCAACTTAGGCTTTCCTATGAATTGTTGGCATAGTTCGCATTTACACACCCAATTGTGCGTATCCTGAAAAAAGGTAGGCCAATAATACTTAGCTCAAATTTTTTTGTGTTGTAACAGGTGCAAAAAAGTGTCTACCACATGCCAAGTTATGAAAAGATTCTAGCAACTTGCTCTATTGTGCCTTGTCAACACAACATAGAAAAGTACTGTCCAAGCTCCTTTTGTACAAACCATTATCCCATAAAACAATTTTTTTTGTTTTAAGCTTGACTACCCTTTTCTCCTTATGCATCAGATTCTCCAAACATTCTCCATATGTTATAAATTAAGCAATATTGGAATACCATTCGTCAGTTGTACTAGCGAATAGAATAGTAGGAATATCTTCAGAGCTTACCTCTTCATAATCAGAAACTTCATCAAGATTGTTGTTAGTAATGAGATGACACAAATTTTCCCACACACCAACTTGGTGGGATTTATGTCTATATCATACTCTTTAATTTTGGAAATCCAGTTGCCCCTTTTCGTACCCAACTCTTGTTGTGTCAAGATGGACTTGATAGTAGAATCAGGCATTAGTGTAGTGACATGACTGTTCAGTATGTAAAACCAAAAATTCTTCACTTCCTTAACCATGGTGAATGCATGTTTTTCCATTTAGGAGTGCTTAAACTCATGAGCCTTCAATGGAAAACTTAGGAATGCAATAGGGGACTCAAACCCCTCACTATTTTGCTACACCAAAATGGTTGAAAGTGTATGCTTGGAAGAATAACTATACACAATGAACTCTTTAGTGTAATCTGGGTAGACTAACACTAGTTCATACACAATAGCTTCTTTAATATTATTAAACACAACTTTACCTTTTGCAAACCAATGAAAATTAGTATTTCCCTTCATCATATTCACGATATGATGTGTCTTTTCCATGAAATCAGGGACAAGCCTTCACAGGAAATTCACCTTACCAAAGAAAGAGTGAACTGCTTTCTTACTCACAAGAACAGTAAGAGCTTAAATTTTTTTGACCCATTCTGGATCAATTTTGATACCCTCCTTGGACACAATGTGACCAAGAAATTTTATTTTGTAACCCCAAAAATTGACTTCTTGGTATTCAAAGAAATTCCATGTTGTCAACACCACTCTAAGACTTGTCTCAAATGATTAAAATGCTCTTGACAACTTTTGGAAAATATTGTTAGTTCTTCAAGATAAACAACAATGAACTTACCCATGGCATCAAAAAAATCTAAGACCATTGCTCGTTGAAATGTAGCAACAACATTGATAAAACCAAATGACATTTTGTGGTAGGAAAAAGTACCCCATGGCGTAGTGAAGGTGGTCTTATGTTGATCATCTGTGCTAACCTCCACTTGATTGTAACCTGAAAAAGCATCCAACATGGATAGCATGTCGAATCCAGTTACCATTTGCAAGACCTAATCCACTACTAGAAAATGATAATTGTCTTTTAATGATAACTGATTCAAAATTTTTAAATCCACACATATGTGATTTTCTCCATTCTTCTTGTGAACTAGAACGATATTTGCTATCCACGTTGAATGGTGAATAGGAAATATGATCCTAGTGTTGAGAATCTTTTGTATTTCAGAAAGAATGGCTCCGAAAATATTAGGCTTGTACTACCTCTTCTTCTGTTTATGAGACAACGATCTTGCCTTTAGTGGAATCTCATGTTGAACATCCTTTGGACAAAAAGACTTCAAATCTTCATATGAGTATGCAAGAACATCAATGTATTGCCATAAAAATTCAGCAAATTGGTCTTTCTCTTCAGGAGCACAACACTTTCTGATATTCACCATTTAAGGATCCGCTTCAATTCCCAAATTAATTTTCTCAATCTCATTAGATGACTTGGAACTATACTATTGTTTCTTTTGACATAATGATCATGTTTTCGAAAAAGTCTTTCTAGTGATACCAACCCCTTGGGAATTTTATTCCCTTTTAAGCTGTAGAACCTCTTTACCAATGTTAGGATCGATTTCATAAATAGATTCTCGAGGAGGAGAATCACTACCTTCAAATATAATTCATCAAAATTTTCTGCCTTCTCTAGAAAGGCCACAATCTTGTGATCATCATTGAAAAATTGTTAGTTGTTTGAATTTTTTGGAACGCTCAAATGAAAAATTAGCTCAATGGTGTAGGTAGAACCATGGAAATATTTGTATGGAATCATGAATGTAGCTGATAATGCCAATGAATCAGCTCTATCATTGTACTCTCTTGGGACAATAGAAAGATTGAATGCTTCAAACTCTTTTATACTGTCCCAAACCAAGTTACGGTAATGCCTTAGTTGCTCATTCTTAGTTTGATACAAATTTATCACTTGGAAAATGAATAATTCAACATCACCTCGAGTATGTAAATTTATTATCCCTTTCCTTTGTGCAACTTCCATTCCTAACAATAATGCTTCATACTTTGTGGTATTGATAGTATTGTCAAACTGAAGTTTAAAAGAAAAAAGAAAGAATTTCCCTTGCAGAGATATAAAAACAATTCCAGCACTTGAACTTGTGGATGAGCAACTGTCGTCAAACTCAATTATCCAAATGTAATTTTGATCACCAAGACTGGTAGTTTTGAAATATGAAACTTCTTCATCATATGCAATTTCACCATATGTAAATGACATATTATCCAAGGACAATTATTTTGAGGAAGATGATTCTTTCTCTGAAATGGACAAGTCGTTAGTTTCTGACTCATTGCTTTTCTTTTTACTCAAAGATTCAACATCTTCATTTGTCTGCAAAAAGTATGATCCCATACCTGAAGACTCAAACAGGATTTGAGATCGTGGATCATCTAACTTGGTCACATAAAATTTTGATTCCCTTTTAGGAAGCAACTTTTACATAACACCCTTGACGGGTATTTGGGCTTCAGACATATCCATATTCAACTCACCTCCTATATCCTTGTAGAAATTCCATCCTAGCAATATTCCATAGGATGCAGTAACATCAACCACCAAGACATTCAAGCAATGGAAAATCGTGCATCCTTTATTTTCCCAATCAAAGGCACCTATTTATTCTCCATAGAGAAGCAATGACCAAAAGTCTTCATAATATTCAATCCCAAAGAAGTAGCTACTTTGGTGGGCATGACATTATCAGATGCACATGAATCCATTACACAATTGCTCAACTTATAACCATTAACAAGCAAAGAGATGTAGGGTCTATTCTTCTAGGAATAAATGAAGGAATAGAATTAAGTTACTCTAAGCAGGTTTGGATTTTGGAACAACAGAGATATCTGAAGATGAATCTCTACTAGGGTAAGTTCCCTTATCTTTAACAAACTCTACAAGTCTATCAAACTAGTCAAGGTTGGCCTTTAGATATTCAACTTCAAACATTTCTATCTTTTTCCTCTTTGTATGATCAATTATGTCAAAGGCTTGAAATGAACTAATCAAGGAGGATGAAGTAATCTCAATGGTAGGTTTAACAATAGAAGCACTAATCTTTGGAACTTGATTATTGGCCTTTGGTGTTGAAGGAACTAAAGGAGGATGAGTGGTACTTACTTTCTTATTAGTTGTATCCTTAGTTTGCGGTGTGCTACCAAAATAGTGTGTCTCACTTTTGGGACATGTTGATTTTTGCCTGAAATCACTTTTTTTAGAAAAAACTAATGATTTTAGCCTTGTGAGGTTCCATGTAAAGGGTTTTAATTGAAGAGGGATAGATAAGAAACCCTTAGATCAAACCCCCTTGGATAGATCCCCTCTAGTATTAAATCATACCCACAATTGAGTCTCCTTGCACCTATCAAAATGCTGGACAAAAAACATGTTTACTTTACCTTTTGAGGGATTAAATAACGTCATTTACAAATGATCTTTTGCAAGATTGTAGCCCTCAAAATGAGCTTTCCAGCAAGTATAGTTTTGATATGTTTTCATTTTATCTTGTATTTAATTTTTAATTTTTATTGAACATAGGTTTTTCTCCGAACATCAAGCCTTTTTTTCTATAGAGGTGGAAAAATAGTAAACCATTACAAAATAATTTCAAAAAATACCCTTTCCCTAGGTATTAATGTCCTTGTTTCACTAAAAAAAGAAAAAAATGGATTTTTATATCTACACAACAAGTTAGGTTGTATGTGTTAAGAGATAGCTATGGCAGACTCCTTGGTGCAATGGCACTCCCATTGGGTAATCAGAAAAATCATCGTGCGGAAGCAGAGGCTATGTTTATAAGTGTAAAGTATGCCATTAGCAAAGGGTATTCAAAGCTTTGGGTGGAAGGTGACTAAATGAATGTCATTAATTATCTGAATGGGGTACATCCTCCAAGTTGGAATGTGGATTAGTTAATCAAAGATATAGTAATCATGCTTCAATCTTGTGCTGAGACCCACATATCTCATGTGTATCGGGAAGGAAAATCTCTTGTTGATTGCTTTGCCAATGTGGCTATCAATCTTAGTGAATTTTGCTCGTGGGAGGAGGGTTCTATCATTCTCGAGAATGCTAGGAACATCTTAAGAATTGATGGCATGGGATAACTTATTACGGCTAGTATGGTCTTGTAATTCGCCCCATTTGGCACTCTTTGTGGGTGTTTTTTGGCTTTGTGGTTTGTATTTGGCTAACCAATGTTGGGTGTTGGCTGCTAAGGAATCCATGGGCGGAGATAGGAATCGTGTTGAGCCTGATTCATGTGGTGACATTCAGAGGAGGAAGAAGCTGTGAAACATCCTCAACCATGACAATTTTACTCCTTTTATAGAGAGGTTACACAGGCATGACCTGAATGTGTTGGCTAAATTTGTGTCAGTCTGGAATAATCGCAAGCTTGTGATGAAGGGTTTGGAGGTGGAAGTGAATGAGGATTTAATTGCCTCTGTTATGGGATTGCCGACTGTGGGCAGGAAATATTTTAAGGATAAAAAGAGTAATGAGGAGGCTATGACCCATTTTTTTAAGGAGGGTGAAAGAAAAAATCTTGTTAGACTGGAAAATTGGAGTTTTGATAGAGAATCCCTGAAGAAGATCTAGGCCAGGGTCGCAGAGGTGATGATGCAGTACATGACTTTGGAAGGAAGATTCAAGGCACTTCTTGGTCACCATTTCACTTTGCTCAATCATTTAAGGCATGGATTGTTTATATATTTCCCCTTTTTTCTTTTTTCTTCACTGGAATCCTTTGCGTATGCCCATTTGAAGAATAGAAGGGCTCCCATCCTTCATGAAGGGCTTATATTGCTCATTATGGAGCATGTTCAGTCTATGACTTTGGCCCCTACAATCACTGGTAAGGGGGAAGATTTTTTTTCCTCTTTAGGTTGTCGGAGTCGAAATTAGAGTCCTCGTCAGATGAGGAGGAAGAATGGAATGAGGATGAGGTTGGTTTGGCTTCGGGGTCGAAAAAAAGGAAGGTGGCGGGTTCCAAAATTAACAGGGCCCCTAAGAGATTGGCCTTCTCGGGGAGTGAAGACACAGAGGTAGGGTCAGATGGGTCCTCTCCAAGAGAGGTGGAAGTGGCTGAGGAGAAAGGTGTTGTTGGTGGGGCTAGTGAGGTTGGGGCCTAGAAGAAGGTTGATGTGGCTGAAAAACCTAGAAGGTTGTCAAAGAGGCTAGCCAATTTGAAGAAAAAAGGAGTCTGATGTGGCGAAAAGGGCCCATACTAAGGCAGAGGTTAGCACTAATCCAGACGTTAATGCTGTGACTGTGGAGGAATCCCCTATCCATGATGATCCCAAGGTTTCTTTGGAAAAGGAGGTTGGTGTGCAGAATGTGGATGGTGAGGGAAAAGGGAATGTTCCACCCTTGAATATTGATCCTCTATCAGAGGATTTCTTGTACTTGGATGGGGAGGATACCTCTATGTTTGGTCTGTTAGACATGGCTAGGGAAAGTGCTACTAGTACCTTCAAGTTGGACAAATGGTCTTTGTAGGAATTTAACAAAATCAACATTAAAATCAGGGGCCTAAAGGAAATTTTGTAGAATGCTCCAAAATCCTTGGTCTCAGATTTACTCATTGACAGATTAGTGGAGCTGGAACATACTCATAATGAGTTCAAGGAGAAATGCGATGAGAGATTGAAAGCCCTTGAGGCTAATGTTGCAAGTTTAAACAATGATATTAAAAATTTACAACTTAGTCATGTCTCAATTAAAAATAGTGTTGAAGCTATGGAGACTCTCTTCAATAAAATCAGTCAACTTAGGGAAGAGCAGTTCTTTTTCTCTAAATTCATGAAAATAGAGTAGGTGGCTAAGGGTAAAGGCAAAAAATCCCTCAAGGTTAATAACAAGGTGTTGGCTACGAGAGGTTTGGCTGAGTGGAAAAAAGCGTTTGATGCTGAGAAGCAAGAACTGTTGGAAATGGTTAAAAACATAAGTCCCAACAAGTTAAAATGGCCAAAACTCTAGGTGGCCTTCATTAGTTTCTAATTTTTTTCTGTTGCTTTCTATTTTTTGGTGTCTGGTTGGTTTGTGTGTTGTTGTTTTGTTGTTGGGAGCTGCTGGTTGTTATTTGTCTCTCTTTTTCTAGCTCCCATGTTGGTTGGTTTTTTTTTGGTTGGGTGGCTCCTGGTTGAGGATTGATTAAGGCCTTTAGCAGCTTTTGGTCTCTCTCTTGTAAAGGGTTTTGAGTCCCTTCAAAACCTGTCTTTCCTGTTAATCAAAACAAGTTAGGTTGTACGACACACACACACATGTCCAAATTATAGTTACAGTGACTTCAAAAATTAATTAAAAAAATATGTGTAACAAAAAATTATGTCCCTAGATATTGATGTTGAGAATCTATATTCCAAAAATTAGAATTTTATCCTTTATAGAAAAAATTTATGGTGTACGACACAAACGTTACTTTTTGAAAAGTTGTTTTTCTATTTAAAACTAGTTATTAAAGGATATGTTGAAAGGTTCATGATTTTTTTTGATTTTTTTTTTAAAATGTATATATTTAGAATCTACACACAAATTTCCACAAATCACTAGTTCACATCATCTTCAAATTCTTAATGGTTGAGCTACTATAGGTCCCAGAAGATGAAGATTTAGTTAAAAATATTGATGTAAATGTCCATCTTGGGAAAAAAGTGAGACACAGTATTGTGATTTCACCCTGCGTTGGCAAAGGAGTTCCCCTTTTGGTAATAGTCACTGGTGGTCATGAAATATCCTTTGCTTTTGTTGCATTAGCTTGAGGTTGATCAAGTTTATTTTTTTGCAAATGTGTGAACAAAGCATAAGTATCAAGACAACAAGATCCTCTTCATCAGATCTGTTTTCAACATGTAGATAGCCAATTTTTGAGTCGCCAGTTGGATTTGCTTCCTCCTCCTAGAATCGATCAACATTTTCTTTAGTAGGATATTCCTGTTGCCCATAATCATCTTGCTCTACTTCATAATACCACAAGATCCTCTTCATCAGATCCGTTTTCAACATGTAGATAGCCAATTTTTAAGTCGCCAGCCATATCTGCTTCCTCCTCCTAGAATTGGTCGACATTTTCTTTTGTAGGATATTCCTGTTGTCCATAATCATCTTGCTTTGCTTCATAATACCTCACGACTGCATTGGTGGGTGGAGCCTCAAGAGAAAGTCTTCCTTGTAGTGTAGGAAATCTGTTCTAGTTTCTATTACTAGAATAGTTAGAAGAATTTGGAAAAATTCTCCTTGGAACATCCTTGTATGGAGGATTAGATGGACCTTAAGAAACCTATTTCTTCAATGCTAACAATTCATTTGCTAGTTTCTACACAATAGGATTGGTGCTTGTGTTGGTAGATGAAGATGAAGATGCTTGTCCTTTATTTATTTTTTATTCTTTTCTTATTTTACCAGCAAGAATCAAGTAATCTTTGAAGCTGGTAGCCAACTGTTGTGCTACTTCAATATTAGCTAGAACTGCCCTCTACAACAAGAAACTTACCTCTGATAGTTGCATGTTAATGAACAAACATTTGAGATTATGATTCGTCGGCTTAGCCTCAGTAGGAATCCTTGTTACCAACTTATTGAATTTGGCCACAAACTCACACATGGGTTCGTATTCTTCTTTTCTCATAGTTGTAAGTTGTGCCAACAAGGCATGTGCATCTTTTGCAGGGTTGAAATG
Organism: Sequoia sempervirens; assembly: GCA_007258455.2. Classification (NCBI taxonomy): domain Eukaryota; kingdom Viridiplantae; phylum Streptophyta; class Pinopsida; order Cupressales; family Cupressaceae; genus Sequoia; species Sequoia sempervirens. The sequence goes on along the minus strand of VDFB02338739.1, from coordinate 9,671 downwards.
CTCTAAAAATTTAGTATGAAGTGTAGCCCAATTGGTAATAGAACTAGGAGCAAGAGTGTAAAACCATTTTGTCACTACTCCTTGTAAGGTCTCAATGAATAACCTTATGGAGTAATCCTCGTGTTCAACACCAAGAACACCACATACAATATAGAAAGCAGCAATATGTTCGTCGGGGTGTTGCTTACCATAACACCTTGAACAATAGTCGCCTGAACTGGTGTGATAGGTAAAACTCCAACAAAATTAGATGATTCGTTGGGAAGTGGTGATCTGATTCTTCGAGGCGGATAACTTCATGTACATTGTAATGTTGACCTTTTATGTGGAGGAGAAGGAATAATATTATGGCATTGCAATAACTTGAAAAAAGGATCAACTTGACCTTGCACCCTTTGACTGCGAGTAAATCTTTTGTATGCTAGAATGTAGTCCTTTGAAACAAAACAAAAATAAGTAATAAAAGATATTCACAAACTTGCAATAAGAAACTAGAATACTTGTCTACATCAATCAAAAGTGTGAGGCTTTGGTTGTGTGCTTGTATCCCCAGTAGAGTTTCCAAAAAATTGTTGGGTTAACATTTTGTAATCCCCTTATAGATTATGAAATAGTGATTTCAGCCACAATTACGATGAGATAAATCTCTCCTCTCAGAAAGGGTAGGCTCCCTTCTTATTGCTTATTGAAACAAAAGTAAATTATGCTAACCTAAAGGTATTTACACTAGCTTTAACCATGTGGGGGGTGTGTTACATTCATGATTTTCTCTTCTTTTAGAAAAGATGTTTATAATGTTTGATGATAATATTCAACAATGCTTCTACACTTCTAATATTAACCTAAGAAATAATCACCAATATTCTGGATTAAATGTTCAAGAATAATCAAAGAGTACCAATATTGCTAAAATGATGAGTAACCAAAAAACACACGAAAGCACAAAGTATTTTCATCGTCTTCAATGAGATTTTTGCAGTAACAAGTGATGTAAATTGGAGCATGAAGTCTTTTAACTGACTTCACAAAAAAGATTCATGCGCCAAGTGAATAATACCAAGCACAAAGTCTTCAAATTACCCTCTAGAAATATTTTAAAATAATTGTATCACCAATTGGAGCACAAAGTATGTCAATTGATAATACCACCAATCCACGAAGTGAATAACTACAAGCTCAAAGTCTTGATAATTCTCCACCAATAAACGCTTTCAACACACACAATTTTAGGTAAACAATATAAAAGACCACTTATACAATCAACACAAGAGAAATTAGCAAGAATGACATAAGAACATCCTCAATCATACAAATCTAATTCAACACAAATTTTGATATCAAAATCCGCCTCCTTTATTAATTGGAATTGATTTTGCAATTTGAACTCAAAGTCTTAAAGATATTTCATAATTTGGGTAGCACTTCGTTGCATAAGATTAAAGGTAAAAATTACAAAAGAACTCTCTCATATTTATAGACGAGATCAAAAGAGCTAATTTAGGAAAAATCTAAGTACTTTGACTTATTCAACATTGGAGTCCAAAATTATTGGAGGACTTCATTGTTGTTACATGTATTTACAATTTTGAAAATGAAAAATGACATGTAAATTATCTTTGACTAATTACAAAAAGCATGGAAATACTAAAAACTAATACAAGGTAGCTTTAGCCTTCTCCACCGTCCTTCATGAGAAAATCATTGTTCTTTTTCAAGATTGCTCACACTTCATTATCATCTCATCCTAAAGTATGCTTGAAGATTCCACGAACTCTTGTAACTAAATCTCTTACGGTGTTACAACTCCTTTCATGCCTTCCCATGAACACTTTCAAGTTGTCCAAACTTAACTGAATATCCAAGAATTTTTCCATCTAAGGAACTGAGAATGCCTTATCTTCGAACTACCTTTGAATCATGCTAGTGAACTCTTGGACAACTATGTTAGGTGAACGAAACTTCTGGTCATCATCTCGCAGCTTACACATAACTTCTTCAATCTTATGGATAAGCTTCATATCATTCTCTTTGCCAACCTCACGAGTAGCTTGAAAATCATTGAGTAGATCATTGATGATGACTTTATGAAGCATAGTTTCTTTCACTTCTACATAAACATCTCTGTTGGGAATGATCCCAACATTCACTAGAGTGTCTATCTTTAGCTCTTACATTTTCATCCATTCTTGCCTTTGATTTTCCACATCTTCTTTCTCTTGAGAAAGAGTATTAACAGTTTCATCAAGTCTTGCAATTATGTCTTCCATTTTCCCAAGCTTTTCCATGGAAAAATTCAAAAATTCTACTCCTAGGATAATCATCCGATCAAGAAATTCACCAACCACCCTACCCCTAGTGTGCACCTTTTCTACCTTCTGAATGATAGGATTTTCAACACCAACTATAATTTCCTCAGGCTCAAAAAATTCAAAATATTTGGAAATCTTCTGTAGCACAACTGTAAGTTGTTCTTTCTTTGCCTTATAGTGATCCTTCATCTTCTTCTCCTTATCAAACTTCTCTATGAGAGAATCTAGGGAAGATTGAGCATCTTCCTTTGCACTCTCATGAGTTACCTTGCCCAATTCCACCCTTATGACATATTATTCTATAATATCCACTTCTTCATAAGTTTTTTCTGTGTGAGACTGAGCTACCTCTACATACTTATTACCCTCTTTATCGAACAACATCCTAGAAAGATTTTTTTCTTTCTTCTTGGTTCTTGTATTGGCATATGTAAGTTGTGCAAAGTCAAAATCATCTAGAGAGATGGCTTCTCTTCTCCTCTTTGGAATTTGTGATGACAACCAAGCTCGAAGGTGAGATCTCTTCAGGATGTGCAGTCATTATATGTGATATAGTTGCTACACTCATAAAAGTGTTATTCACAATGAGAGGAGTGTCAATTAAAAAAACATTTGGAATTTCAACACTAGACACTTGAATAGATTCATTCATGAACTACTCTAAATTTGAATGTGATGTAAGGTCAAAAGCTAGTGAAGACAAGCATGGCAATGACATAGGGGAACCAAACACATTATCTAACCCTTGTTTTGGACTTCCAAATGGTGACCCTGAGATAGGGGATGGATGCATAGAATGAATTAGCATAGTAGAAGAAATATTAACATGAACACTAGGTACAGGTGAGGTTATAGGAGGAGGAATGGGAATAGACACAACATTGGCAATTGGAGTAGAGGAAACAAGAGGATCCTTGCGAATATTCTCATGATGAGACAATTTTGATTCCTCACTTCCTCAACTTGCCTCTCTTCTTACACATGCTCCTCTTGTGCTTCAGTGTATGGCCCCTTTATAGATTTTCAACTCTTTTTCTTCCCACCCTTGACAAAAAACTTGATCTTAGGGTTTGAAGGTCTATTGAAACTCAGAACATCAATTTTATTCTTGGTTCTCAACTCAGACTTCTTACTTTTTTGAGCTTTTCTTTCATCTTCTAATCCAGTGAAAAAATATTTCAACTATCTTCCTCTTTCTTCTAACCAAACATTAGTGTTAGCTAAAATTGGTTCAAATCTCTCTCAAATCAAGATCACCTCTTTTCAAGACCACTAAATGGGAGAAAAAGGTGAACCTATGACATTCTTCCTTTCACAAGTAGGATCCAATATGCTATCATCATCCTCCATGTGTTCAGGGATATCAGCTAGATCCAATTCCTTTATCTAATCCAAAGTTAATATGCAATAGATCATTTTCTTGATTTCTTGCTTTGTCCTGATGTCAACCCATATATCCTCAATTTGATTTACATGAGAATAAGGCATTTTGATTTTTGTTTGAACAATTTTATTGTTACCTACTGCATTCCTAATTGCACAACCTTAGCCTTGTGTGAATTCTAAATAGAGTATCTGTGAATTGTTAATGGGAATTTGAATTCGGGTTTATGGAATTCCATTTTTTTTACTATGCACTACAATGATTTTCCTACATAATTCCATCAAAACAATCTTATCACTAGGATAACGAGGAAGCATATATAGATAACCAAAAAAACATCCAACTCTTAGATAAACTTAAAATTTGGAAATTGAGGATAAAGACAACCATATTTGTTGACCACCTTCCACACTTCATCAAATACTCTTTTATTTTATAATTTTGGATCAAAAGAACACATGAGTGGATAAAAGAATGCATTGTTCACCCTTCTAAAATGATTGATATTCCCTTTGAGAGTAATCTATGAGAAATATTTGTAGACCTGAGTTACCTTCCTATCTTCCTCAGTGGTTAGACCTAGAAAATTCACCATTCCCACTGTAGCATAGACCAAATAAAAATTCATATAGAACTTATGCATTGTAAGCACTTGGTTGAGTTTATCATGGAGAGCATTGTTGATTTCTTCACTCCAAAAGATCTATTATTTCCCTTTCAAAATAATCTTAATATAAAGGTACATCTAGTCCTCAAAGGTGGATGAAGCAGGTAAACCCTGTACCCTACTCAAATGAGTAATGAGGTCGTTTACCTCTTCTATGAAATCACTACGAGGAGGATTATTAAGCCACCTTGTGACACCTAGTCTAGGGGCCTTCAACCATTTACTATTGATCATCCTTTTGGAAAAATCAGAATCTTTATCATAATTTTACTGTTTGGATTCTTTAGAAATCTCTACATATCTATCAAAACTTGGGCACAAGAATGCCTTGTCGAAGAATTCAACATCTAATTCCATCACCACATTACCATTTGAATCACAAAATTTCCTGTCACCTTTGTTGTAGTGAGAAGCCACCTAAAGTACAAACTCGGGATTTTTAGCAACTATTGGAAATGAGGCCACAAGATGTATGTTACTTTGAACAATTGATCTCATTCCATCATCCAAGGGTTGTTTCTTAGTCCTCTCAATAAACTCAGACATGTCAACATGCCTGATTTATGTATCCCTGATATCATCAACATTGGATGAAACTACAATAGCCAGAAAGACTCCTTGATATTTATATTTCATGGCTTTCCCCTTGCTTGGAGACACATCTGACATTGGCAAAAGAATGGCTTTGCATGAGTGCATATGTGAGACAATCTCGGGAAATGTACACAAGAAACTACATAACAAGATTAGCATTTTGTAGATGTTAGGAAATATTGTATGTTTTGAAATTGTAGCGAAGGAAAAAATTAGAGTGATTGCGCAAAAACTGGGGTTTTTGTGTGATGGGCACGAAAAAATGAAGCACAATGGGTTAACTTAGCAAAGCAAGAAATTTTTTCAATGTTAGGGAAATTTTAGCAAAAATGTGCATATGCACTGAAAATTGGTGAGATTGCAAGTAGAAATTGTGTTTGAAAAAAGTTGCAAAGTCATTAAAAATTAACGACATTGCAAGTGGCAAGAACTTTGCTTTGTTGCAAAGTCAGCAAAAATTACCGATACCGATTTTACAAATCTAGGAAGATTATTTTAGTTTTTTGCTAAATCATTAAATTTAATCGTTCTTGGAAGAGAACCTTGATATTTGTTGTCAGGTCAGGGAAAAACCCTGACCTTACAAGTGGGAAGTTCAATTTTTGCTTGGTCTTAGCATTTGCATGCTCAAAAAAAATTGTCGATAATACAAGTATGATATTGAATTGTTTTTAGGGTCAGGGTTTTTCCCCGACCAAACAACAAAAAAGGTAGACTTAGTTTGTATACACAGGTTTTATCCACACATACACAAGAAATGCAATGCATGGTTGTGCAAACATGAAGCATTCAATACTGTAGACACCATCGGCAAAAAATGTCAATGATGGAAATAATATAAGTTTTCACCCCTTTGTTTAGTTGGGGAAAAACCCTGCTAATACACAAAAAGGGAAACCTTGTTTACACAGTCGTAATAAAATATCGACCTTGTATGGAGGATATGTGGAAACTTGAAACATTAGTTAAAAATGTCAACCCCATAAGGGTTGTCAAAACATGGTTATCATGGGGTTCCATGGAAAACCCTGCCCCCGTATGTGGAAGATCAAAGTTTTTTAACATTGTGAAAAATAGATATCATGTCCTCATTACATAGTAATTTCACCCCTCTAATCATAATCATCTGATCAAGGAAGATTTGAAAAAAAAGAAGCTTTGAAATAAAGACAAAAGGGAATGGGTGACAAAAGGGAAATGAAACAAGGGTTTGGTTTATAGACACATAAGAATCATGGAACAACCGTTATGCACAAAAAGTTAAAACTATAAAAAGAAAATAAAAACTTATTTCAAATATAATAAAAATGATTAGAATGTAAACCCTAAGCATTTTAAACAACATCAATAATAATAAAAAAGGAAGAAAGGTATTTGAACATACTCGGAGAAATGCCAAAGTAAAACCAACAAAAACCTTAGTAGGAATGATACAAAATCTAGTACAAACCAAACACCAACGAACTCGAAAGCTCAAAAGGAACTCGCTAAAGGAGAAAAAAGCCAAATAACAAACAAAATGAGGAAGAAAAATGAGTTAAAGCGCTTTTAAAAGCCAATTATGTAATCCAATAAAACAACAATTAATGCAACTCATGTGAAACTGAGATTGCAGGAGTGGACATTTCTAACGACCTTGCAATAAATTCGATTTTGGTTGTAGCTTGCAAGGTCAATTTTTTTTGACGTTGATGCAAATTAAACTTAAGTAACTTGCAAGGTTAGGGAAAAGCCTTGATCATGCAATAAATTTTTTCATTTTGCAACCTTGACTTGCAGGGTTGGGAGAAAACCTCAACCTTGCAAGTATAAATTTTTTTCTAAATCCTGCAAACTAATTTTCACAATTTTGAGCAAAAGGAATTTGAAAAACTAATGAAGGTAAATGCTTGAAATGTGTTCCAAAACTTAGGACCACACATGAGGGAAAATTGGGATTTGCCTCATTTTGCATGCTTAGAGTATGTGAGGCTACAAAACAGACAAGTTTTGTAGGGGTTATTCCATGAATTGAGCACACTGTATTTGAGGATAATAGCTGGCTCTAGTTGGGGAGCTTCCTTTGATCATTCTTTGAAACGATTGAAGGGAGAATAATTCTAGTCTCTAAGTGCCTTCATCCATCCATTGGGCGTAGAGTCAGGCAAGAAAAATAAAAAGACTCAAAAAGACTCAAAAAAGAAAAAGACGCAAAGACTATACATTTATTTACAAAAATCATTTGACACCTCATTGAGTGGGGTGATCCCACAATAGTGGTTTACACTTTTTGGCCAAAGTTGACATTGAGCTGAATTTTTTTAACTAAATCTTCACTTTTAGGCACCTATAGCTGCTAAACCATGAGGAATTTGAAGATGATGCAAACTAGTGATTTGTGAAATTTTTTCTGTAGATTCTAAATATGTTTTTTTTTTAAATTTTGGAATCAAATTACATTTCTTTTTCCATCTCCTTCAAAATCTAGTTTTTAACAATAAACACCATTTTTAAAGAGTGACGTGTACTTGCTAATACATAACTTTTTTCTATGAAGGATAAAATTCTAACTTTTTTGAATTTAAATTCGTAACTATGATATCTAGTACATACAATTGGTTCCATAGTGTTTTATTGAATTTTTTTTCTTAATTTTAAGTTTTGAAGTCGAACCAGTTACAATTTAGGCATAGGTTTTACTTGCTAACACAATTTTTTTTGCATGTATCAAAATTCAATTTTTTTTGTTGGGTCAAGGAAATCAATATCAAGTGCATAGATATTTTTTAGAATTTTTTTGATAATTTTCTATTTTTCCACATGTGCAAAAAAGAGAGCTTGATTTTCGGTGAAAAACCTATGTTTAATTAAACTAAAAAAATACATAATAAAACCAAAATATATTAAAATGATATTTTATGGATAGCTCGTTTCAAGGACTACCATCATCCAATTGGGTCTATGAAGTTGATTTTATTTTCATCTTCAACCCAAGCCCAGAAAGGAAAAATTTTGCAGAAAATTGCTAGAGGGGGAGAAGGTCAAAAAAGGGGGTTTTAGCAACCCCCCTTATAATAACATTAAAAAAGAAAAACCCATTAAAGGTGGGTTCGCTAGAACCCCCTTTCTAGCGAACCCACCCCTTATAGTGAACCATTTAAGGAGTTCTAGCAAACCCCCCTAAAGTTTTTTCCCACCCAAAATGCATTTTCCCTTCCTCAAACTAATTGTAGACCACTATTGTGGGATCACCCGATGAAGTTCTTCAAATGTTTTCTGCTATGTGGAAGCGAAAACAAAGAGTCATCCTGGTATGCAAGCAAGAAACTATTTTCACTGCAGAGTTGGTGAACCTTGAACTGTCCTCTCCACAACAAGTCAAATTATTTGTGCATGCCTTTTGTCTCTCTTCTTTTGTCCCACAAGAGAATTAAATCTCCAATTTGGAAATCCCAAGACTTTTCCTTTTTTTCAAAAGGCTTCTTTACTTGATCTTGGTGTTTCACAATATGGTTCACCACTTGAATACACTTCTCCTCCAATTCAAAGAGATACATAATACGCTTGTCGACAAAATTGTCAAATATCTCATATCCAATAGCCTTAGCCAATTTGAGGGCGAGAAATTCCAATATAATTGGAATTTTTGCATTCAACCCATACAAGAGTTAGAATGGTGACATGCCTATCACTTGTTTGGGGGTAATTCTATCAACCCACAAAGCATCATACAATTCCTTGTGCCATGATCTCTAGTTCTCGTCAACTAACTTGCGGATGATAGTGACCAGGTTCTTGTTTTTGGATTTTTCCTAACCATTAACTTAAGGGTAATAATCTGATGAATGTGACAATGTGATTCCATGCTCAAAACATAACTTTTTTATCTCACTTGATGAGAATGTAGTAGCATTATCTGCTCCAATTTTGTTTGGCACACCAAACTTGGAAATGATATTCTGTTTCAAGAATTTGCAAACTACCTCTAAAGTAGCATGCTTCACCGGTATAGCCTCTACCCATTTGGTGAAGTAATCAATGGTTGTGAGAACATGAACATGTCCTACACTTGAAGGTGTGTTTACAGTGCCAATGAAGTCAATGCCCCATTACTAGAAAGGCTCTTCAATGACAACTGGCTTGAGTGGAAGAGTAGCCAACTTAGGCTTTCCTATGAATTGTTGGCATAGTTCGCATTTGCGCACCCAATTGTATGCATTCAGAAACAAGGTAGGCCAATAATACTTAGCTCACAAAATTTTGTGAGTTGTAACAGGTGTAGAAAAGTGTCTGCCACATGCCAAGTTATGAAAAGATTCTAGCAATTTGCTCTGTTGTGCCTTTTCAACACAATGTAGAAAATTACCGTCCAAGATCCTTTTGTACAAACCATTGTCCCATAAAACAAAATTTGTTGCTTCAATCTTGACTGTCCTTTTCTCCTTATATGTCAAATTTCCCGAGCATTCTCCATACGTTAGAAAGTAAGCAATATTGGAATATCATTCGTCAGTTGTACTAATGAATAGAACAATAGGAATATCTTTAGAGCTAACCTCTTCATAATCAAAAACTTCATCAGGATTGTTTTCAACAATGAGCTAGCACAAACCTTTCCTACACACCAACTAACTTGTAGATGATAGTGACCAAGTTCTTGTTGTTGGATTCTAACCGACCATTACCTTGAGGGTAATAATATAATGAATGCAAAAATGTGATTCCATGCTCAAAATAG